>ML786459.1:170046-209366 GCA_009831015.1 Picea engelmannii | reverse complement strand
TTTTTCTAGATATTCTTCTAAGCTTTCATCTTCACTTTGAGACATTTTAAAGATTTCTTCTTTAGAGTCTTTGGATTTACAATAGGGCTGATATTTAGCAAGAAATTTCTTTTTCATGTCATCCCAGTATACTATGGTTGCTTCTCCCAAGCCCATGAACAATTTTAATGCATATCCTTTCAAAGTTGCAGGAAATAAACGAAGTTTTTGAGCATCATTGGTATATCCATATGTTCGAAAAATGATGTCAAATTCAAACATGAAAGCATCAAGGTATTAAATAGACAAGCCAAAGAAATTTGGAAGAACAAAGGGAGGAATATTCTTCATTTTTATGTCATCTCCTAAAAGAGTTGGTGTATCAACTATAGGAAATGCAAATGTAGTATGTTTTTCTTCCTCCTCTTCATCATTTCCTCCTCCTCGTGTCTCTTCTCGATGTGATTCTCTATCCTCCCACTCTTTCCTTCCTCTTTCTTCATTTATTTTCCCTTCTAATTCCCTTTCCATTCTCTCCCTTTCTTGTCTATCAGCTTTTGACATTGTAAAGAAGTTTTATGTTGTACAGTCAGATATTTCTGTTGGAAAAAGAGGTTGTCCTATTTGTTAAAAAATAGTTTGTTTTTCTTTTTTCTTTCCTACAAAATATATTTCTGATTGTATTTGTTTCTTCTTTACTTCATGAGCTAATAGAACTTGTCTTTCTATGAGAGTTAATCTTTGTCCTAAACGTTGTTTTTCCTCTAATTCTTCCAAAGTGATTTTTCCAGCAGTTGGTGTAGTAGATTCGTGTTTTTTAGTTGTATATGTTCCTGCTCCTATAGATGGTTGATTAGTTTTGGGGGGGTTTTGTTTTAAAAATCTTCCTTTATCATCCCTAATTTTAGACATAAAGAAACATAACTTAAAATTAATTCTATGCTTTGTTTTATTTTATTTTATGTATATATGTTTTTTTTTAATCCTATATCTAAATATGCCTCCCCGAAAACGACGCCAAAATGTTACACTCCAATCTACTGATGTAAATTAGAGTACAAATGATTGTCAATCCGCTGTTTGTAAGACTTAGAGGCACATCCAAAATATATGGATTTAGAGATAGCTTTTATCTTTAATGGAAATAAACCAAAACCTATCCTAAGGGATCAATATGGAAGAGATGCTAAGCTTTTGTTCATAAGTCCTATCCATAGATTTCATAACAGTAATCAACATTTTTTTTCCTAAAGAGTATCAACAGTAAGCATTCAAGAGATGTTCGAACTAGTTCTAAGACTTATCAAATGCTAGAAGAACAAAACTCTTATTCAAGAGATGCATTCATTATCTTCTTTCATTCATTCATTAGCAACTATCATAAAATTAAATCAAAAGTACTGATAGCGTAAATAACTCAAAAATCATTCATGACTATCTTAATGCTTGAAGGCAAGCCACACATTGAATTGTTATTCAAGAAATCATTCACAATATGAGTAAGTATTTGAAACATTAATCATATGAATTATCTATGGAATTCATCTAAATACATCAAGATATGAATAAAACTCATCTACAACAAAATCTAATCTAAAACATGTATCAAAGATTACTTGAAAAGAACATAAAGAAAGAGTGTACTAGTTGGGCAAAGGGGGCCCTCCAATGCTTCACGGGTACACTTGATTTGTCTCAGCTAAGAAAGAACTCCAGCAGAATTCACATCATCATATCATAGGTATTAACAAGAACAAAACACAGAACTAATCTCAAGATTTCAAATTCCAAAGTTTCTTCATTCACCTTCAAGGTTGTCATACTAGTCTATGCTTAAGAGTATATACAAGAGTTTCAAAACTAAAAATGCTAATAAATCTCTTAAATATCATGATAAGATCCATAGTATATTATAGGAAGGTAGAATTCCTCCTTAATATCCATAATATATGGCCAAATCCCACGAAAATCCAAAACTGTCCATGATTTAAGGCTAAAACAGGGTATTTTCTGCTGAAGTGGCCCTGTTTGACCAGCGTTGACTGGACATTTGGAAGGATCAGATCTCAAAGTTGATAGCTCATTATCCATCCTTGTACATCAGGGATCATGACCCAAGTCTTATATTTCACCCAGGTGTTCTGCAAGTACACAAACCTAGGAGCAATTACGGGATTTAGTCAAATCCTGTAATTTCTGATAAATTTTCAATTTTAATGTCAAAATTTAGAAAACTCAATTCTTAAGCTAAAGAATGATAAATATACCTTGAATAATCTGTTTTATGGAAAATATGGAATGAAATTAAGGCAAAATGGATGGATATAGAGGCAAAAGTGTAGTTTATAGAGTAAAAAGGAAGCATACAAATTTACTCAACAACTAATACTAGCACTAAGCCATCGACCTCTCAGGTCTACTTCTTACATCGCCTAGATACTTATTTATACATTACAATAAGGGCATAAACATGGTTAGGATCCATGTCCTAAAATTCCATACCCGTTACATAAACCCTAAAACCCAAAAATATGGCAAAAACGAAGAGATCCTGCGATCTCCACTTCGCCTGGGTGCTCCGTCTTCAATCATTCTATTGAAGTCCCAAAAATGGTCAAAAATGAACAAGGTTATCCTAAAACATGTTCAAGGGCCAACATTCCCCCATCACTCACCTGTGACTCATCCCGATTCACTCTGATATGGGAAACACTGCTTCAAAGGCCTCGATCTTAGCTCGATTTGCCTCGACTTGCTGCTCCTCCTGAGATTCCTTCTTGGCAAAATCCTATATGACTTGCTTGGTGATAGGACCTTATAAGAATTGTTCCACTGTTGCGACCACCTTTTCCAACTATGATCCTTGTCCCTCAATCTCTTCGAAGAGAGTGCAGGCTTTATCCTGCACTGGCTGGAGTCATTGTGTCACCTCCATCACTCTGCTCTGTATGGCAGTGACCTGTTGTGGTAATGTGCACTTCTCCTACAATATCTTCATATTCTCAATGGGAGTAAGCTGCTTTAGTTGTGCTTTCATAGTTGACACCTACTTCTTCTCCTCCTGTAGTTGTGCCTCCAATCTCTTGAGCTTCGACTATTTTGCAAGGGGCTCATAGGTCTACACACTTCGGTCACTGAGTTGTTTGCATTATGAAGCCAATGCCTTTATTCATTCGACTGTGCTCCTGCAAGTTTCTTCCCTCTGATATCTTACTTTCTGTGGAGTACTAGGAACTGCTTGAAGTTCTAACTCTGCTACCCTCACTTGAAGCTGCTGAATGGATTCAAGGAGCTTCCCCACTTGGCTCTCGGTTGTCTCTTCTTCTATCTGAGCCAATCCCGACACATAGAAAAGTGCTTTAGTTACTACCTCCTTGACCACAGTCTTCTCCATGATCAACTTCTTTTTTTATCTCGGTATCTTCTCTCTCTCATCCTCGAACTTCGTTCTAATATCATATTTTTCTTGTTGCGCAACCTGAATTTTCTCTATGGATTCCTCCTTTTCTTTCTTCAAGGATTCTATAGCCTATTATTTTTCTTCTTGGACTCAATGAAGGTGAGCCTCTTTCACATATTCTATCCTTCACAATTGGGTGGAATCATCCCCCAATTCTACACCTTCTGAGGATGATGACACAGTAGATACTGTGCGGCTCGAATAGAGAGCTTGTTGTACCCCTTTCAGCTACGCCTCGATTCTGTCATACATTTTCTCCTTCTTTGCTTCATTTCACTGCAATATTTCCTCCAAAGCATCTTCTACAACTGCAATGATGAGGTCAATATCATCCACTGTGAGCACATTCTGTGATGAAGGCTTACTGGCTCAGGAATTCTTCCATGTTGAGGGTTTCTTTGGAAAAACCTTCCTTTTCTTTTATGTCTCAACTTTTGTAAGGGGATCCTTTGGAAATGTTACTTCACCCTTGTCTTTCTTATCTTCTTCACCTTCCTCCTCTTGGTTTACTTCATCGCGTACTCCTCCCGCATGTGAGTAATATGTATTTTCCTCCAATGTGTTGTCCTTATCCTCACCATCGATGTACTTCACTTCCTCCTTGTTATTATTCTTCTTACCTCTACCTTGTCCATCATACCCCATCTGGGTCACCAAAGGGATTCTAATGATGTTAGGTTTAGAGATCTCAACAGCCTCTATTGGTACAAGGAATTCAGCTAGCCATCCCTTGGTTATCTCCTCCATATCTTCCTCGGTCAACTTATAGTATGATTGGAGCTCATCTTTGTTTTCATCCCTATGTGTAGTGATGTATATAAAGTGTTGATCTACGCAGAATTTCATGAGTGGCCTGAACCTATTGAGTGTATTTGGCATCATCTGGGAAAAGGATTCAATGGTCCTCTTGAGCTGTAAGTAATAGGCGTGGAACACCACATTTGACAACCATTGCTTTGCCATGTTGCTCAAATACCACAAAGTGGTGAACCTTACCACCAGTGGTTCTGATGGCTCGAATTCAAGGAATGTCTCTTCCTCCAACATCTCCCAAGGGACAAAGGCAATGAGGTTGAGCAACCGACTGAAGTGGAACTCATAGCCTTGGTCCTGAGCTTCGCGATAGTATTTTTCCAATTCATTGACGAGGTAGCTTGCCCAATTCATCAACATCCCTTCAACGCACTTCCCTGTGAGGTCGAGTACAAACCCCGTGACTTGCATTGGATGATTCTTCCTAATGAGCTTTCCCACAATCAGATGACAAGATAGGTGCACAATGTTGTTATAGAAGAATCCCCTTGCGGACAAATGGATTTCCTCTTGGATGTTAGACCCCTAATGCCAAGACAAAAAGTGTTATTATGGACACTGACATTCCTTTATCATAAATCTAAACTATCAAAGAAGAAGAGGGAAGAATGGTAAATACCTCTTTACTGACGTTTGTCCTTGCTCGCTTCGGGCTAATCTTTCCAAGTTCAGTTGAAGGTCCTGTGATACAATGAGAAATAACAACAATAATTCCTACTCTACTATGATTAGCTTCATGATGAATCTATGAAAGAGACAAGTTCATATACACAAAATTTAAAGGAAACAGGCCAAGCATGAATTTATATTAATGAGAACAAAGTGTTACTTACAACCATAGATGTAGTGCAATAGCTTCACCAAGATCTTTTTGTCCAGACCCTTGCTCAAATAATCCACACATTGAATGTTGATGCTTCAATGATATCTCCCTTATGAGATCATAAGTTATATGCTTTACAATGTATCTCCCTTTGTATTGTATGTTGCCTATGAGATCATAGGATTCATACCTCCAATCTTTTCATGTCCCTTTCACCATGAGAAGGCCTCCTTATATAAGATTGGAGAGGCCCAACCACTTGAGAGATATTTGGGATAAGTTGAGGATTCCTCTCCTTCAGTTGTGTATCCTCCCTAAGATCATGCCTTGAACTCATATTTGAATCCAACCAACCTCGGATATTGAGGGGATTCTTCCCTGATTTCCTCCAACAAACCACATTTCGCCCAAAAAATGTCAGTGCTCCCTCAAAAGGAATAGAGAGTGTTGGAACGCTCCTCTAGTAGAGGGTATAGATCACCAACTCTCCCTGACAATATGTAGGGGAGCGCTCCTTTCCAAATTTGACTTTTGAGTGGCTTTTTTAGTGGCAAAAGTCTTGTACTCCTTGTCAATTGATTTCTCTTCTTCAAGACTAGTCTTTGAGGTGTCTTGAGTGTCCTTATGATGTTGTTAGAGGCACAACATAGGCAATATGGCAGTATGATGTTTGTGAAACTTGAGAAACTTTTGGTCCAGATGTGACATTTGCGGACAAGATGCAACAATTACAACACTTGTAATGACAACACTTGTGACACTATTGAAGTGAGTAATTTTGATGTGTAACAGATTGCCCCCCAAAGTGCGAAGTCAGAAGATGATGATGAATGAAATACTTTGTAGACTTTTTCAAGAAAGGGTGTGGATGTGGAGAACCTGGTAGAAGCTTCACAAAACCATCAAACAGCCAGCCCTCTTGGATTGACTACAGGCAGACTCATGACATGTTTCAAACCTAAGGTAGACATGCCTATGCTTGAGTGATAAATACTTTTTCAAGTATGGCCGCCATAGAATACACTGCGGATCCATAATTATATTGAAAAAAATTATAGCCACCAAACATATAACATGGATCTATACTTCCATGACATGAACCGATTGTAGCCATGAAAAATACATCGTGGATCAACGAGATGACAAGACATAGCCACAAACCAATACAAAGTGGATCTATGTGATAGTATATGTGTCAATATTCAAGAGAAACTCCATCACAACCTAGGTAAAGTATATATCAGCATGAATGAATCAACCAAGGGTCTTCTTACCAATCCTGATGTAGTATGAATCTAACCATGTATGTACTATATGTTTCCTATGAGATCATAGGTTTCATACCTCCAATCGTTTCATGTACCTTTCAGAATGAGAAGGCCTCCTTATATAGGCTTGGAGAGACCCAACCACTTGAGAGATCTTTGGGATAAGTTGAGGATTCCTCTCCTTCAGTTTTGGATCTTCCCTAAGATCATTCCTTGAACTCATATTCGAATCCAACCAACCTCAGATATTGAGGGGATTCTTCCCTAATTTCCTCCAACAAACCAAATTTCACCCAAAAATACCAATGCTCCCTCAAAAGGGACACAGAGCGTTGGAACACACCCCTAGAAGAGGGTATAGAGTGCCATCTCTCCTTGACAGTATGTAGGGGAGTTCTCCTTTCCAAATTTGACTTTTGAGTGGCCTTTTTAGTGGCAAAAGGCTTGTACTCCTTGTCAATTGATTTCTCTTCTTCAAGACTAGTCTTTGAGGTGTCTTGAGTGTCCTTATGATGTCATTAGAGGGATGACATAGGCAAGATGGAAGTATGAGTTTTGCGACACTTATGACACTTGTGGTCAAGATGTGACATTTTCATACAAGATGCGACACTTACAACACTTGTAATGACGACACTTGCGACACTATTGAAGTGAGTATTTTTTATAGGTGAATCCTCCCGCAGAAAAGTAGATTCCCTCTTGGTATCTAGACCCCTAAAACCAATACAAAAAGGGTTATATCATTGGTCATTGACATCCTTTTAGATATAATTAATCTAATGAATTAAGAGGAAGAAGAAAAGTGTACCTTTTTAAATGGTGTTTGTCCTCGCAAAGTCCAAGTTGATCTTCAATCCCAAGCTCCTCGATAGGTCCTGTATAACAAACAAAGATATAAAAATCTTCCTATTCTACTGATATTATCTCAAATATAGACCAATCTACTGAAGACAATTTGATGTGAAACAAACATAAACTTGAAAGAAACAGGTCAAGCATGTATGTATATTAATGAGATCAAATGAAGGATACTTACAATCCTCTGATGAAGGTGCAACAAATTCTTCCAGCTCTCCTTGTCCAACCTCTTCACTCAAGTAATCTACATTGATTATGTTTCAGTGGAACCTCACTATGAGATCATAAGTTTGGTGTAATTCACAATCTCCATCCTCTTATTGTATGTTTCCTATGAGATCATACATTTCATACCTCCAATCTTTTCATGTACCTTTCACCATGAGAAGGCCTCCTTATATAGGATTGGAGAGACCCAACCACTTGAGAGATATTTGGGATAAGTTGAAGATTCCTCTCCTTTAGTTTTGGATCTTCCCTAAGATCATGCCTTGAACTCATATTCGAATCCAACCAACCTCAGAGATTGAGGGGATTCTTCCCTGATTTCCTCCAACAAATCATTTTTTTCCCAAAAAAGGCTAGCTCTCCCTCAAAAGGGACATAGAGCATTGGAACACTCCCCTAAAAGAGGGTACAGAGCACCAACGCTCCCTGACAGTATGTAGGGGAGTGCTCCTTTCAAAATTTGACTTTTGAGTAGATTTTCCAGTGGCAAAGTCTTGTACTCCT
The DNA here is from genome assembly GCA_009831015.1 of Picea engelmannii. Taxonomy (NCBI): domain Eukaryota; kingdom Viridiplantae; phylum Streptophyta; class Pinopsida; order Pinales; family Pinaceae; genus Picea; species Picea engelmannii. The sequence goes on along the minus strand of ML786459.1, from coordinate 201,430 downwards.
TGTCAATTGATTTCTCTTCTTCAATACTAGTCTTTGAGGTGTCTTGAGTGTCCTTCTGATGTCGTTAGAGGCACGACATAGGAAATATGGTAGCATGATGTTTGAAAAACTTGTGACACTTGTGGTCAACATGCGACATTTGTGTACAAGATGTGACACTTACAACACTTGTAATAACGACACTTGCAACATTATTGAAGTGAGTAATTTTGATGTGTAACAGATTTCCCCCCAAAGTGTGAACTCAAAAGATGATGATGACTGAAGTAATTTGTAGACTTTTTCGAGAAAGGGTATGGACAGAGAGAGGATGGAAAAATATTCACACAACCATAAAACAAATATTATGACATGTTTCAAACCCAAGGCAGGCATACCTATGCTTGAGTGATAAAGACTTTTTCAGGTATGGTTGCCATAGAATACACTGCGGATCCATAATTATATTGACAAAAAGTATAGCCACCAAACATACAACATGGATCTATGCTTCCATGAAATGAACTTATTGTAGGCATGAAAAATACACTGTGGATCTACGAGATGACAAGACATAACCATGGACCAATACAAAGTGGATCTATGCGACAATATATGTGTCAATATTCAAGAGAAACTTTGTCGCAACCTGGGTAAAGTATATCAGAGCGAATGACTAAACCCAAGGTCTTCTTACCAATCGCGATGTAGTATGAATCTAACCATGTGAATGGATTTCCTGATGTAGAACATGGCAGAAATCACTTGATTACCAGTCAATGATGTAAACCATTAACAAGCATGAGGGAAATCACCATTGATGTTAATGATTCCTAAGGTACCCTAGAAAATTCCATTGAATGTGAATAGATGATATTAAGTCAAACATCCATGGGATCATCCGATCATAGGTCACTAATGTAAACCTATTGTCAAATGTGAGGAGGCCTTCCATTGAGGCATGCAGGTCCTAAAGTACTAACTGGTTTCTAGGTCTATCTCCTAGATAATGTGCTAAAGTCGACAGGAATAGACTTGTCGAGGGAGGGCCTTGATGTATCCCCCATCAATGACATGAAACATACATAGAGATGTAATTGGTGGATCAAATGAACATGGACTGACATAGGTATTGAAACATGATATTTGTGATGACTGACTCTCGAGGTAGATACTTCCCTTGAACACTGAGGCATGACAGTAAAAACTTGACAGGGACCAAAACTTGATAATGAAATGGATACTGTGAATTAAGTCAGGTGACCCAAAGGAGTAAGGAAACTCAAAGGATTGATTCAGTGCAGAGGTTCAACAGATTGAAATGCATGCAAAGATAAAATGCCTTGTTCAAGGGCAAGTGTAAGGTCACTAGTAAAGTTCTCAAAAATTGCTTGCCTTGCTTCTTTCAATTTTTTCCCCCATCTAGACAGACGAGTACCTCTTTTTGGTTTAATGAGCTCAAGGAGGGTAACACATGTTTGATATAACTCACCTTAGGTAAGTTCCTCTTCCTTTATTTAAGGAACTGGAATAAGTAAGGGTTCGATCATGTATGGTCCCTTCAATGTATGATCGTTTAGCAAGTCCAGAGAAGGTAAACTCAGTTGTTTTTCATATTTAGAGAGTCTAAAAATGACTTAAATATGACTCCAATGTGGTCCTTTTTCGTAATATTAGTCTCGTGAGGCCGAAAAATAGATAAATTATCACTCAAAAGATGCCCTTTCAAACCTTTTAATGAGTGGGAAAGGAAGCAAGATCACTCGACAATCTTTTCATGTTTAGAGAGTCTGAAAAGAGCTTAAAGGAGACTCCAGGGTGTTCCTTTTTTATATAAACTTTACGAGTCTAAAAAAGTGATAAAAGTCTACTCGGTTGTATTATCATGTATTTACGAGCACGAGAAGGAACAAAGACTAAGCTTGGTATGCTGCTAGCTTGAAAAGCTAGTGGCTTAACTCTAGAATGATCATCAAAGGTTGGAGACATGCCCCCCAAGATTCAATTCATTCATCGACTTTGAGGTTGTCACCAATTTTTGTACTAGATGGAGAAAAAGGATATAGGTGGATGAAAAGAAGGTTCAAATATGAGAGATAATGAAAGACTCGACTTGACATCTATGATATTTGGCAAAAGACTCGACCTGATAGGAGAGGTGATTGTTTCATTTTTTAACGATATTGACAGAGGAAAAGAACTATTCTCAAGGCTTTGGGTTCAATCCCTAGATTTTTGTTTCATTTTTTAACGATCTTGCTACAGAAAAGAAAAACTATGCTAAAGGCATTTGTTTCATTTTTTAACGAGCTTTCCACAGAGAGGAAAAACTATGCTCATGGACTCTTATTTATCAAGGATTCCAAGAGGATAACACTTTGGAAGGACACCATGTCAAGGGATAAAAATCGGTCATGGGTTCCAAGAGATATTCACTGTATGGAAGAAGAATGCTCTGGAAGGAACACATGTAGAGGGTCTCATCTGGAGTAAGGAGATCAGGCTTCAATATCCCTACCAAAGAGATCACCATGTCAACTACCAGATCCAACTAAACAGAATTTGAAGTCATGGGAGACAATGCCACATAATTGACCTATGGCAGGGGTGATACTGACTGCATATAAGACCTAGTTAGGGAGGTTATTGGGTTGATGGTCAAGTCAGGGCCAACAAATGAAATTTGATCAATAGTCACCATTATTCCATCTTGTGGGAAAGATATCACATGAAAAAGAGTGGACACAATAGATTTCATGGCATAGACATAATCTTTCCCGAGGAATAAATCAAAATCCAAGGGGTCCTGGACTACCATAACATTAATAAATACTATTTTTCCTCCCAAAGTTACCGAATAATGAAGAAGGATCCCTAAAGGGTGACCGGTTCTTTTTTTAAAAGCGAATAGAGTTTGGGTAACCAGCACAAGCTTAGGATAACCCAAATATTTTCAAGCAATAGAGGAAGAAATACTAACGGATGAACCTTAATCTATCAGCGTATGAGGAACGTCCCGACCACAAACCTGAACTGAAATCTTAAAAGGAATGTGAGAGGGGAGACGAGGTTTAGTTAGCCCACCCTAATAAAAAAGGATGGCCTCATTACTTGGAGTGGTTTTCGTAGGAGAAGGAGGAATGTCCCCCGGCATGGTAGATCATGTTTCAATGAGAAAAATGTGGGCATAATCTAGTTTAATCTCTAATGGAAGAGTAAAATTGATTGATGATGAGATCTGATTGACCACCTTGGAAATATTCAAAGGAAGAGTGGGATTGACTGATGATGTAACCAGAGAAACCACTTTGGCACTCTTCGGCTGAAGGGTGGGACTGACTGATGAAGGGATTGGATCAGTCACTTTAGTACTCATTAGAGGAGTAGTGGGATGGACCGATGAAGTAACCAGAGTAACCACTTTGATACTTCTCAAAGGAGGAGTGGGATCGACTGACGACAGAGTTGCATCAAGCACTTTGACACTCTTCGAATGAAGGGTGGGACTGACCAATGACGGGACTGGATCAATCACTTGGGTTTCACTTTCCAGATGAAAAGTGGGGCTGATCGATGATGGAACTAGATCAACTACTTTGGTGAGTGGTTCAACCAAGGATGCAACTACATTGACCACATGATCAACTGAATTGATTGGGTATGGAACCAGATTGACCAGTCCATCAACTAATGATGGGTTGGGAGAAAGCTTACGATAACTTTTTGGAAGTTGAAGTTTTTCCAAAAGAGAAGAAGCCTCTTCCATACAAGGACAAAGGTGATAATAATGATCACCTTTGCATAACATGCAAGGGAATTTGACAGTTATCTTCTTCTTACAAACCTTAATGTCACTAGTTGATGGTGCATCACCAGCAAGACCAACAGGGGTCGATGATGTGGAGGACCATACTTCTAAGACCTTGGGAATACCAGGGAAATCCATCAGAATGTGGTCACCCTTGCAAATACTGCAAGGGAATTTGGGTTTTAGATTCTTCGTTTTAATATTGTTGACCTCATAAACACTCCCAGTACTATTAACAGTAGATGGTTGTTTGGATCCAAAATTTGATGTAGTTGGAGGTTTGGTCCCTTTTTGGTTCTTCTTCTTCTCTTTATGTTTCTTCTTCTTCTTATCAACCTGGCTACTCTCTTTAGATATTTCACTAGGCGAAGAAGGATAAATGGAAGGAGACCTGACAAACAAAGAAGGTAAAATGTCGACATGAGGTTGATGTGTGGGTGGTGTGCTTACATCTGAAGCATCTTCATTCTAGATGACCGGACTGGAAAACAACCATACTGGTAACCCAATTGTGAGACCTGGAAGGCTCAAAGTAGCGATGTAAGGAGGACCAATGTTTCCATGAGAAGGAAAAACAAAGGGTTCCCTTGGAAAAGGGGTTCCTTCTTTGGTCATCCATAGAACTGATGCCATAAAAATAAATCCCCAACCTAGATTCTGCTAGGGAGAACAAACAATGCACAATAAAAATATAGTAAGAAAGCAAGCAAACAAAACCTTCTCACAATGAGCACACTAGTTGGTGATGAAATCCAACATCATGGGAACGAAGTAAGAAGGGGATGAGATAGAGAGGGTGGAAAAGTTACGTTGATGACCTGCTTAATGGACTTACACCCTGGTGCAAGATCCCACACATAATTGTGGGTATACCCTCCAAGGAGCCTGAGTGAGTCTAGACAACGTCGATTCTAGGTGTCGTGAAGACTTACTCCTCCACAGTCACCTTTTGTAAAGACCTTAAAGAGATAGGCCACTAAGGTTACAAAATAAAACAATGATACCTTGGGAAACAATCGACAGTCCGATCCAAGTGCAAGGGCATGGTATCTATCCCGAAATCAACTTGAAAGGATTCCACTCATCATTGTGGGTATACCTTTAAGAAACCCCCATAATATGCATAATATCTACACCAATATCAACAAAGCAGGGTGAATAACTCTTCTAGTCTCAATGTGACCTCAGGTTTGACCCTTGTGTGAGAAGGTCTTCCCAAAACAAAATGTAGTAATTGGATTTTACCGCTAACTAACACAAGATTCTATGTTTTTTTTCATATTTGGAAAGTTATCTTTCACACCTATTCCAAAGCCCTACAACTAATCTAATGTAGGTTTGCTACTAGAAAAAGTAAAAATTTCTAATCAATTTTAGTTTAGCGCTTTATTTTTAAGGTTGTTGTTACTCAAAAGGAAAATGGCATGGACAATATGGTGTTTTGACCGACTCGAAAGTTAGACAAAGAGATGAATATGCAATATTTTCATTTCGATGAAAAATATGCTACAAGAAGGAGAAAATATTCATCATTTCAGATGCACAATGTCCCAAAATGTCAAAAAACATGCAATTTTGCTACTTTAAATGCAAGCATTCAAGGAAGACAATAAAATGTGAAGAAGAATCCAAGAAAATATAGGGAGGATAGAGAAACCACTCAAAACTTAATTTCTTGGGAAGATGACCTCAAAGATCAAATGTAATGGTGCATAGACCTTTGAATTTCCTCACAAAAGCTTCCACCCAGTCAAATAAATGAGAAGAAAACAATAAGTTAACTCTAAATCAACAAAGACAAAGAGCGACTTCAAGGCAAGGAAAAAAAATGTCAAGATTCCAAACAAAAAGTGATCAATTCTTAGAAGGTATTGTGTTAAAGGCCAAGATAAAGATAAATTGAGATGATAAGACCCTGAGCAAGTGCCAAAAGAAAAAATTGAACCTTAGAGAAGGAAACCCTAAAAGATTTTGCACAGAAAAGGGGCAACGCTCTAGTGTAAGGGGCACCAGAGCATTCCAACACTCTGTCTAATCCTAGTAAGGAGTGCCAACACTCTGGTAGCAAGGGTACGGGGGTGCTGGCCTCTAAAAATTTCAGAAAAAATGCCCATACATTCTAAAAAAATCAAGAAAACTCAGTGAATCAACTTGAAGGTGATGAAATCAAGAGACAATCAATCATATCTAAGAATAAAAGACAATATGGATAAGGTCGAGAAGTGGGAAAAGGGCCAAAACAAGATCTAGGAAAGGAAACAAAAATCAGAGCTCCTCCCTAGTGGAGTCACCAATTTCTGTTACAGGAGAATCCTCCTGCGGACAAGTGGATTTCCTCTTGGATGTTAGACCCCTAAATCCAAGATAGAAAGTGCTATTATGGACACTGACATTCCTTTATCATAAAGATAAACTATCAAATAAGAAGAGGGAAGAATGGTAAATACCTCTTTACCGACGTTTGTCCTTGCTCGCTCCAGGCTGATCTTTCCATGTTCAGTTGAAGGTCCTGTGATACAATGAGTAATAAAAAGAATACTTCCTACCCTACTATGATTAGCTTCATGTTGAATCTATGAAAGAGACAAGTTCATATACACAAACTTTAAATGAAACAGGCCAAGTATGAATTTATATTAATGAGAACAAAGTGTTACTTACAGCCATAGATGTAGTGCAATAGCTTCACCAAGCTCCCTTTGTCTAGATCCTTTCTTAAATAATCCACATACAGAATATTGATGCTTCATTGATATCTCCCTTATGATATCATAAGTTATATTCTTTACAATGTCTCTCCCTTTGTACTATATGTTGTTTAAGAGATCATAGGTTTCATACCTCAAATCTTTTCATGTCCTTTTCACCATGAGAAGGTCTCCTTATATAAGCTTGGAGAGGCCCAAACACTTTAGATATATTTGGGATAAGTTGGGGATTCCTCTCCTTTAGTTGTGTATCTTCCCTAATATCATGCCTTGAACTCATATTCAAATCCAAACAACCTTGAAGATTGAGGGGATTCTTCCCTGATTTCCTCCAACAAACCAAATTTTTCCCAAAAAAGGCCAGCGCTCCCTCGAAAGGGACACATACCATTGGAACGCTTCCCTAGAAGAGGGTAAAGAGTGCCAATGCTCCCTGACAGTATGTAGGGGAGCACTCCTTTCAAAATTTGACTTTTGAGTGGCTTTTTCAGTGGAAAAAGGCTTGTACTCCTTGTCAATTGATTTCTCTTCTTCAAGACTAGTATTTGAGGTGTCTTGAGTGTCTTTATGATGTCCTTAGAGGAACGACATAGGCAATATGGCAGTATGATGTTTGTGACACTTGCGACACTTTTGGTCAAGATGTGACATTTTCTGACAAGATGCAACACTTACAACACTTGTAATGACGTCACTTTCGACACTATTGAAGTGAGTAATTTTGATGTGTAACAAGTGCCCTATTAGATGGAGGCTACCTTGTAGCCTCACTTCCCCTTCTCTACATTGCCATATGTGTCCTTGATTCATTGTGCTAGGGACTGATCTGATGTCTTTCCTAGGTAGAATTTCTGAGGGTCTTGTCCCTGCATGCTTAATCTAGTAATGAGGTGGATCAGTGTTAGATCCACAGTGATGCGCCTATCCAACCACAAATAGCCTCCATGGTAGCATGAAATGATAAGTTTAATGCACACGTTAAACTTTTGATGTCTACTGAAGTGGGGGATATTCATCACATTTATGATCATGGACCTCGCGATCTCTTTAATCCATGGTGAGGGAACTATCTTTAGCTTCTTCCCAGTCATCTTTGTAAGGTACCTATGTGGTGTGAGAATCACATAATTCTTCTTGTCTCCTAGGTTTTAATCACTGATCTTGAGAGATGGTATTAGTCCCAGCTGCGGTCCTATTGCATGTATCCCCTTCGAGAGGTATGCAGTATTGAACGCATACTCAAATTCACGCGAGACGTGTCACGACTAACCACGCAAGCCAGAGGTAGGATGTATTTGGGAAAGATTGACAGGATTAGCTTCACAATCGCCAGGTCTTCATGGTTCTTGCTTCTTTTCTCCGTCATGGTCCAAGATGGCCCAGATCAATGTCTAGTCGAGGGGGATGCTTGAAATACTCCTATCGATGAGGCCTGTACTCCTACATACATTAACTTCTAAGCCATAAGTTCTATTAGGATCTCCTCCACAGACTTCTCTACTGCACTACATTTGCTCGACATATACACTCGTAATCAGATATATCAGTTTAAGTGAACAAACACTCAAGGTAAGAAAAATGGGTGGCGAGGTCTCAAAAGAACAACGTGATAGAAATCAGTTCTTTGTTGGCTTGGGTAATCATAGTTTGAAAAAAGTGGTCCCGGTGTAGTGTCTGATGGGATAAATAAGCAATGGCGTAGTAGACTTCTCCAATGGGCAGGAATGCCTCAATCAATACAACTCCATCCGTTGTGGCATGGTCCCAATGGTCCAATGGTGATATTTCTAACAATAACTATCTTTTTTACCGTTCCAGAGTGTCGTTCCAATGGTTGGGACACCTCCAATAGTCAAATAGCTTCGCAATGGTGAAGTGCCATTTTGCATTATTCTGCTATTCTGACGAGGTTCAGGCTATGTAAGCCTTCCTTCTGCGAAGTCGTCTTTGGAATTTTCTACAGTCTTTCTAACCTTACTTTCTTCTTACTAAGCTTTATGTCCTTTCTGATGATCCGATTATCTGGATTCCTCTTTCCATTCTTATTCTTATTTTATCTTAGCATAGTAACTTCTCACTTCTGAGAATCTTTCAAAGGGTTCAAAGGTAATACCTCTTCACTTGCGAATTCTGGGGTAGGTGTTCGTCTCTCCTATATGAGTAGGGTTTTCAAGCCTTCCTACATTCTGGTGACTTCTATAGCTAAGTCTTTGGCCCTCAGTTGCTTCGACTTCTCCTCTTTTTCTTATATTAAGTGTGCTATTCTCCTAGCCATGAAATCCTTTAGTTCTTTCTTTTTCTATTCTATAGCTTCTTCCTCTACTTTCCTTCGGATCTGATCCTTTTCAATCAAGGTTTTTCCTAACAAAAGCGCAAAAGGGGAATTGTTCTCAACAAACTTAATAACTTCAAATTCTTCCTTTGTCGATGTTCTAGGAGAAATCATAGGTACATTAGTAACTCTTCCACATAGGGTTATCATATTTCCTTTAAACAATCCTATCTTTCCTAATGAGGGAATCATAGCAGGCTTTCCCAAAATTTCCCAACTACTTTCTAGCATAAGATTCACATGTGTTTCCTCATCCAAAACACAATCTATGTCAAAGTATCTGATTCTTGTTTCTGTGAAGTACTTTTCTTTTAAGATCTCTGGAAAGATGATGTCTCTATGATCGCTTATGGTTTCTTTCAGCTGTAACAACATAGTCTCTGATTCATTCTAGTTTTCTAACATATCCTTAGTTTCTTGACCTTCTTCAAGGTTTTCTTGTCTCATTTTTATCTTTTCAACTTTAGCAATCATTCTAGGGAAATCAAAAAATTCATGATCAACAACTTTACAACAGAGACAAATAGGACCTATACTAGGCCATTCCTTAGCAATATGTCCCAGTCTTATGCAATTATAACATAATGTCAATCCTCTATTTCTCTTAAACGATCCCCAACCTTTCCTATACTATGCATTGGGATCACAATGATGGGCCTGCAATCTGCAAAAATTCTTTCTAGGATCCTGCATCCACTTGTTAGTCCAAAAATTCTTTCTATGCATAGAAATAACATATCTTTCACTATTTCTATCAAATCTTCTTTCTTCTATTTGTGCCCTAGTTTTTAGACTAGGACAAAATATATCAAACATACCTAGATCCATACTTTTGAAGAAAACATTTCCACTTATCTTACCTTTATCAGAGCACAAAGATTTAAGATCTTACCTCTTTTCTTCATATCATACTTCTCTTCTTAGCATAGAGCTTCGTAAGTCAAGTAAAATACTGTGCACTATAGAAACAAATCTACGCATACAACTTTCTCTTTTCCTTAGTTCCCAACAATCATAGTTTCAGGTCCTAAAAACGGAACCATTTATTGGCACAAGGGAAAACCTAGGGTTCAACGCTTAAAAAATGGACCAACAAAACCCTAACTATCGACCCTTTCGGAAAAACCTATGAAGCATATGAAGTCTCACCCGAGGTAGAGGCAAGGGGGGTTGCAGGACTCAAGTGTCTACAACCTAGATGGGACATAGAGCTGTGATCACAATACTTAACCAATAACTTAGCGAGAAATATGCAATATATATGGGATCTTACTCACATCGCAGATTCAACCCTAAATATAGAACAACATTGTAATAAACAGATCAAACACTTCTAAGAAATTATCATAATCTTAGATCTAACATTCATTCACATCATATGCACTAAGAATTCATAGATCTATCTATCATAGATCAATAACAATGCACTAAGCAAACAAAAACATAAACAACATGAACAACATAGCACAAAGCACATTGACACAGGATATACGTGGTTCACCCTAGTGTGGAGCTACAATCTTCTTCTCTTCTTATTAGTCTTCCTCAATCTTCTTACATGCACTAAGCCACAAATCCAACTTCGCATAGGACAAGAGATATGCACACACCTCGCCAGATCCTCCTTCCTCGAGTTAGGTCAAAGAACAAATCCCTACACAGTCTGCACATAAAGCTCTACAAAATGATTACACTTAGCTCTGCAATCTTTAACACATCTTCTTGCACATATCTAAGACTATAACTAAGCCATCAACCTCTCAGGTCTTCTTATTACATATCCTAGATACTTATTTATACATTACAAGAAGGGCCTAAACATGGGTAAGATCCATGGGCCGACATCCCATACTTGTTATGTAAACCCTAAAACCCAAAAATCCCGCAAAACGGGTGAGATCCCACAATATTTTCTTCGCCTGGATGCTTCGTCTTCGATCAGCCTATCAAAGTCCAAAAAATGGTCAAACACAACCAAGGTTATCCCAAATCTTGGTCGAGGGCCAACAAAGTTTCTTTGTGAATATGACTTTGATATCAAGAATATCAAAGGAAAAGTGAACAAAGTGGTTGATGTGCTCAACAGGAGAGTGCATGAATTTCATGCTACAACCATTAGCATGTACCAAACCGATATTAAAGGAAGAATTTTGGAGGCTACAAATGCAGATTTGCAGTATAGGGATTTGGTAGAAACGATGTAGCAAGGTAAGATGCCATTGAAAGTGGAAAATTATAAATTAGAAACTGACGGAAGACTTCTATACAAGAACATAATTTATTTACCTAATGTCCAAGACTTGAAACTTATGATTTTGAATGAAATGAATAATGTTCCTTATGCTAGGCACCCTAGATATCAGAAAACTATGGCAGCAGTCAAGAGCCATCACTTTTGTCCAGGTTGTTATAACCCTAAATTGCACCACACATGCTTACCTGGCATCAGGCCAACTCATATCCCTTCTTTGCCAAAGCACTGCTGAACAACTCTTTCAAAATCCTCTTTTATAAAGGCCCACGTGCCCTAATCCATTATTGCACACGTGTACACGCTGGATGACCCAAAACAACCCACGTGGACCGACAAAAGCATGAAAAAAGGAAATTTGCCGATGGAACAAAAAGCTATGGGTGAGTTAACTGAAACTCCTGGCCATGCATGGCCAAGGGCTTGTCCAAATACCTAGCTCCTTCTAGCCTATAAAAGAAGGGGTAGGGGTCCCATTTGGAAGAGGAAAAATATAGCAAAGAAATGCTTCCCATTTACGTATTCCCATTGTCCCAACCCTTTAGCCTTTCCTTATGCCAAAGGAGATTCAAAGAAAAGAAGTTGGAGGACAGAAGAAGAGGAGCCCAGGATCAGGTTCAAGGAGCGGTGGCCGGTCTCAGCTTTTGTAAGTTGATTCATTCAAAGTAATAAAGAAAGTTCTTTTCCCATCCCAGTTCATGAAATTTTTATGGTTTGATTAGTTTATGTTTGGATTTCTAACCCGTTAGTATATAAGTAGTATGCATGCATAGTTGTTGTTTGTCTTGGATGGGGGTCAACTTTGGAAGGAGGATTGCGAACAAGTAATAAATCACAATGGAGGATCGACATCAAATGCTGAGAATGAGGTAGGTTGATCTTTCCATGCATTTACTAAGAAAAGGGGATTTAAATCTAGAGATGAAGGTAGAAAGTAATTTCTATTCGGTCATATATGCATGCAAAGTCTGAACTCTATTTTCTAGTTTGTAGGGTGATTTTCCCCAACAACACAGGTATGAAGAAAAAAATTGTAGAATACATCACCATATGTATGGAATTCCTGAAGGTTAAAGATGAGCGTAGGAATCCAACATGGTTTCTACAACCTTTACCCATTCTTGAGTGGAAGTGGGAGGCAGTGACAATGGATTTCATCATAGGATTGCCTAGTACCGGCAAGCAACATGATTCAATCATGGTGGTGGTGGTCAAGCTTACTAAAGCTTCCCATTTTATTCCATTAAAGAATACTCACTAGGAAACTAACGTTGTTGATATTTTTATGAGGGAAATAGCACGATTTTATGGTATTCTCAAGACAATTGTGTCTGAAAGGGACCTAAAATTTACCTCAAAGTTCTGGAAGGGTTTGTTCAAAGGATTCAAAACAAATCTGAACTTCAACACTCCATATCATCCTGAGTCTGATGGATAGACAAAGAGGGTGAACCAAGTGATACAGGACATGATAAGGATGTATGTGATGGACAAACCATCTAAATGGGAAGACTACCTACACTTGGTAGAATTTGCCTACAACAATGGGTATAAAGCATCTTTGAAGATGAGCCCATTTGAAGACTTTATGGAAGAAAGTGAAATACTCCAGTAAGGTGGGATAATCCAGTTGACAGAGTAGTGGTTGGGCCAAAGTTGCTCAAGGAAATGGAAGAGTAAATGCTAAAAATTAAGCATAATTTAAAGGCTGCCCAAGACAGGCAGAAAATTTATGCTGATAAAAATAAAACCCACAGAGAGTTTAAAGTGGGTGATCATGTTTTCCTAAAAGTGAAAGACAATATAAGTTTCTTGAGGCTAGGAAACTACTCGAAATTGGCAGCCAGATTTTGTGGGCCACTTGAAATCCTAGAAAGTATTGGGCGAGTTGCATATATGCTTGCATTACCTGCATCCATGAATGTACATAATTTGTTTCATATTTCATTGGTTAAGAAATATATACTTGATGTTAATCATGTAATCGATTGGGGTGTGATTCAGGTGGAGCAAGAAGGTGTCTTGCAAGTGCATCCTGTGCACATATTGGACCAGAGGAGAAAACAAATCTAGAATCGATCCATAAGGCTTGTAAAGGTCTATTAGACCTAGTACGGTCCTTAGGATGCAACATGGGAGGATGAAGATGTTATGTGGGCATAATACCCACATCGTTTTGAATATTTTGGAAATCTTGTTGATGTTGTGTAAAGAGTTGCACTGAGGAGAGTGAAAAAATAAGGGGAGGGGATTGTAATATCCCCAAAGATGAGCCCCTGTCGTATTTATGAATTGTAAAGATGTTTTGTAGGCTGGTGAGCCGAGTATTGATAAGATGGTGGGCTTATGTACAAGTAGGCGGGAGAGCCTAGGTGTTAAAGACCAGGAGCCTATTTTGTACATGTAATTATGAACTTTGTTAATATTAAAACATCATTGCATGTAGACCGACCACGAAGAAAGAGTTATGGGGGACTAAGATTCCATAGGGTGGGTAAGGTAAAGGAGGCTAAGTGTTGGGCCTAGGGGCTAAGCTAGGGGGCTTACCTATAAAGGGGATACTAATTTATTATTATTTACTAAAAGTCTAAGGTGGACAATTTTTTAGTGTTGTCCTAAGTTCTTGGAAAGGAATGTATGAAAAATGGAGTGCATGCAAATCCAGGAAGATAGGTGTTGACCTAGGTACATGCAGTTAAAGCTGCAGAAGTTAGTCGTGTTGGGGGTTCACTTCCCATTCTGTCATCCTCCGCCTAAGTTCGCTGGGATCTGAGGCGTCTGTGCTCATTTTAACTATGTGTCTTCATCTTCATACCCACACACCCATTCTACCATACTCCACCTGAGTTCATTGGAACACTTTCCTAGAACTTGTAATGTCTCTACACTAGACCTCTGCATTGCCACACACCTTTGAAAATCAGATCCGTGAAGTCGACCCATTTCTTCTGTGAAGCCTGAAAATACCGTAATTATCTATGTCATGTGTGTTATAACTATATGGGTTTTAGTGGCCATGTAGTCCCTTGGCTGAGTGTGTATTGTTGTCATCGGTTGTTCCTTACTGAGCCTCTTTGTTGTCCTCCTTGTGCTGGAACGGAGTTGAAGAAGCAGTTTTTCAGGCCTGTGTGAAACACTCTCTCCAGGTGAGAGAGGTGGTTGTGGTTGAAGAAGAAGGTTGTGAGGCCTGTGAGAAGCTCTCTCCAGGTGAGAGAGTGTGTTGTGGATGTGAGTTATCCTGGAAGGGGTCCCGTAGCTTCTACAAATCTTTGAGAATTCTAGTCTAGCATGTTGCTGAAGCCCAAGGAAAGGGAGGTGAAGCAGTTGATTGAAAGTGTGGCAATGATGGTGTATACTCCTGGGGTGGTACATGCATGTGGGGAATGAGAGTCTATGAGCAGTGGGCATAAGTGGCTCATAGGAGATAATCCTTCCCCATAAACTATGTGTCTTCTTGTTGACCTTGCCTAGCTCGGGGGTGACCTACTACTGAGAGTGATGAGAAGTGTGGTATAAGGCTGGGAGGTTTGTAGAAGGAATACACACAGTTGGGGGTATTATTCTAGTTGAAACATAAGTATAATTCATGTGTTTAATTTTATGTTATGCATACATGTGATGCTTGAATGTTATCATGTATTTCATTGTGTATATGATTTACTATTAATATTGTTTGAATCTGTATGGTAGTGGTAACTCTGTGTTATGTGTTTTATTTAAATTAAATGCATGTTATATATATATATATATATATATATCTTTGAATGATCCACGTGGTAGTGTTACTAGGCATGGTGAATGGCTAGGGGTGTTACATTTTGGTATCATAGCACTAAAGGCAATGTTAAGGCTATGTTGGTAGCATTTCCCAGCCTGGTGATTGTTATGGATGTTACAAAATGTGTTGTGTCTCTCTGTAACAGAAGGATAAGTACAAACAAAAGACGAGTCAACAGATGGAATCGTTACCTGATGAGTCAGCTAATAAATCCAAACTGCAGCTCTCATCCTTTTCTTCAACTATGATTCATGCTTTTCTTATGATTTTTATTAATGATTTTTTCCAAAGATTCACGCACGAATTAATTCTTCTTGGTATGAGCGAGCTCAACATGGTCGGAGAGCCCAAATGCCATGGGAAGTAAATGGTCTAGTGAGGAGTATTTGTCTACCTTACGGTGTAATAAACAATAATGTTTTTTCAAGGATGAATAAAAATACTAAAACATTGATGCACACCATTAAGTACTCATCGCCAATTCAAGTACATGTTAAACCATGTCCCGTTACATGATTATGTAAAAGAAAATTAAATTATTGCACATATTTTGATTATTATGTAAAACAAATTTAAATTATTGCACAAAAGTATTCTAATTGTTGAATCATGTTGTCATTGATGCCAATGGTTTGATTGATTGATGTCTTTGATTGATGTCAAGTGATTGATTGATGATTAATGTCAAATGTATTTTCCTTGATGAGATTGGATAGATGTCAAGTATATGTTTCATGTGATGCCATGCATAGATAAATATGTATCAATGAGTTGTCATTGATACGATGGATTGTTGGATTGATGAATCATTATTGTCTTATCATGGTTGATAAGGTGCACAAATGGATGAACTCCAAAGTGGTCCCCTTATGGTGAAATCCCTCACGGGAAGACACTTTACAATTGATTTATCCTAGAAGAATGGTTGGAGAACCCATGTTTGATTGGAGGATAATGAATTGAAGATCAGTGAAATTGTTAGTGAAACTAACCTAGGTGGATAGTTCTTTTCATGCCATTTCTAGTGGTATGTGTAATTTCACATAACTCCTCACGGTTTGAGAGTTATGGCCTTACAAAGTTGGAGGACCCTCAGATGTTGGCTTGAATCCCCAAAAGTTCAAAGAAGTCAAAGTTCTTGAAAAGAAGAAATCATTATTTAAATGATAAAGTAGAGTGACAAAGTCAAGAAGGATTATTTAAAAAATAAAGTGAAGTGACAAAATCAGAGAAGACTATTTAAATGATAAAGTGAGGTGACAAAGTCAAGGAGGAATATTTAAATGATAATGTAATGGATAACTTTCTAATTATGGAAAGCGGTTAACCCTAAAATGAGAAAAATAGGCTATGTAACCTAGGAATGGGTTAAGTGACCTATAAGATGAAGAGTATAAATAAGAGGCAAGGGTCTCTTCTGAATTGTACATTTTGGGAGAATCTCTTGTGTATATTTGGTGAGCATATTGTGTGGATCTCTTGAGCATGATTGAAGATCTATTTTGAGAGAGAGTGTGTGTGGAAGATCTCATGAATGCATCAAAGTTTCAGCATGTCTGAGATATTGACGGTGAAATTTTTGGAGGTTCAGAAAGCCTAGTTTCTAAGGTATATGTTGGTTGCTATGGGCCAGGACACATACATATGCGGGATGTATGAAGACATGGCACATAAAGTTAATGAAGTCATGGAGATTGGTGCTTGAGCTGATGATGGGCACCTGAAGACTGAAGCAGGTTCCAAATCTACATTATATGAGTTCATATCTGTCACTAAGACTCTGGTATGGTTACATTGTTATCTTGATGAATACTATTGGTTGTTGTGTGGTGAATTCCTAGGGCATTCTTAGTATGCTATTGTGATGTGATTTTTGTTGGTTTATGGAGTGAGAAACACTCTTTTGATTTAGTGTTGATATGATTGCTATAGTATGTTGATTTCCTAGACATGTTTGAGTAGCATTCATATTGTATGGTTGAGAAGCATGAGTTAGTTATTGGAGATCTTGGATGTGTTGTGATTGGTTATGAGTCATAATGGATAGTGAGAGATAGAAGAGAATCATGAATTGGTTGAAGAAGATCTGAGTTGATTCTAAAGAGAAAACCCTAAGTAACTCAGAAGGCATACACAGGATGTAATACAGATAGACTGTGTACATACTCAGGCTATATTGAGCCAAGGTACGTACACACCTGGGTTGCACTACTGACAGGTCGTGTACCTGTGACAAATTGATATCTGTGGAGAATTGTTGCCACATATCAATTGTTTATGAGGATGTATGTTGAGTCTTGCATATAGAGCTGGTTCTCTTGTAGACTTGTACTCTATTCAGTTGTTGCTGAAAAACCCCAAGGATTGTAGTCTGTAATAAAAAGAAAATTGTACATACATCTTGTGTTCTTTGTGTTCCTTGTGGAGATGATTTTTGGATGATATATTGCTGATACATGTTGTTGATATATGTTCACATCTAACTGGTTATAAATGACAACAATGAGTTATGAGTAAATGGTGAATGCTAACTAATGAGTTTTGTGTAAAAGGGAAGTTTTGAGAAAAAGAGCCCCACACTCATTCACCCCCCCTCTAAGTGTGGTCGGTGTGTCCAACAATAATACTTTCACAAAATCAGTATATGTTATCCATATTAAAACTAGTATTAAATTCAAAATCAAAATGATAAATCCAAACCTATTATTTTGACATAAAAAATTTCTTATTTTGATAAATATTTTGTATTGAAAAAATGAGTTGAATGATATCCATTCATTTGATCTTCAATCGTACTTAGTTTCAAATACTTCCTTTTAAACAAATGTTCACTTTATGAATTTTTTTGATCTCTACAATCATTATGTACACATGTAAAATTATTAATCAACTTCCTTTGTTATTAAACTATCACTATTTAATACTTTTAAAATCATTCTTAATACTTTTTCAACCATTATTCCACTATACAAGTACATGTTGAATCTCACTTCAAAAGGAATGATGCTTAAGCATAAGGATTTAGACAACAACCCCTTGTAGTGAATTTCCCTACAAAAGGAATGATGCTATTGTAGTGAATTTCCTTAACAATTCTATCATTTTCCATCATCCTCCGTGGGATAGTTAAACTAGAAAGCCATAAATCATGGTTGCAATTAAGACATACTCTATTAGATAAAATATTCAAAATAAATTATCATGGATGAAATATTCAAAATAAATCATCATGGAATAGTGATCTATCAAATGAAGTTGGATTTTTTTTTCCTCCCCATTTTATAGGAAGATTTGATTTGCCACTTGTCACACATGCTCTCATCTTTGTCCTCTTAAGCAATTTTTGTATTTTATTTTTATTATTAAAATAATAAGCTTCTTACCCATTATTATATCTAGTATATATTTATGAAACTATTTCAAATGAATTTATCTTGACTAATAAACATCCATTTATATTTGCATTACAATAAATTTAAGTTTTTCCAATCAAAGTTGATTTCACACCATCCTTTATTATTAGGAGAGAAACTCATTTAAAATGCATAATCTCTACTGAGAATTATACTTCTACAAAGTAAAATAAATTTAAGTTGTTTTTAATCAAAAGTTCTTTTACATGGTCCTTCATTATTAGGAGGAGAAACTCATTTAAAATGCATAATATTTAGTGAAAATTCTACTTCTATTAAGTATGATAAGTTCAAGTTTTTTAAATCAAAGTTGCTTTTATAACGTCCTTCATTATTAGGAGGAGAGATTCATTTAAATTTAGGTAGAATGGTTATTCAGGATATGGTTCCTAAAAATGTTTTTATTTTATAAATATTTAGTTTTCACATAATGCTATAAAAATTAAAATTTTGATTTATATTTTTTAAAAGTTAAATTTAGATATCTACAAAGAATAAATTATTATAAAAGGAAGGAAATTATTTTTAAGATTCCATTGAAAAACAATATGTCATACTTCCACATTGTCAAAAACAAATATAAAATTTCAAATAATTACTCGAGAAATAAGTTTTAATTTCAAAAAAATAATTATTTGCATTACATTATAATATGGTAAGGTGAGACCCTAGACGACCTTACACAGAAATACTAACAAACACTTAAATAATTCAAGGAAAAGGAACTGTTACAAAACTTAAAAATAATTACTTTGTATTATACAATTAGACATTTATATAAAATATTCTATGTGATTATATGATATGTAAATAATAGGACTATGGCTTGTCCAGTTCATCAATACAGATCTCGATTACATCTGTTCAGTTTTGGTTCAATGCTCTTTTATTCACTCACATATTTAAAAGAATAATGAAAAAACTCCTATCTGAACTAGCACAAATATTATAGTTCAACACTCATCCTTCTTTACAAGCAACACATAGGTAATCACTATCTAGCGATCAAGAAATTCATCTAGCCATAGCAAAGGTTGACCTAGCGATGTAAGGATTCGACCAAGATGAATATTT
The DNA here is from genome assembly GCA_009831015.1 of Picea engelmannii. Lineage (NCBI taxonomy): Eukaryota > Viridiplantae > Streptophyta > Pinopsida > Pinales > Pinaceae > Picea > Picea engelmannii. Next base: position 182,087 of record ML786459.1, on the reverse strand, counting down.
GAGGGACTTTCAGGCTTTCAATGAGTGGGAGAGAGGACATGAAAGGAACACAAAGCTTGTGGGTAAGGAAAAAATCAACCAACAATTAATAAAATGCTACAGATAGGCTATGGGAAAATAAAAAATGGCCAACATGCAAAGGAATTCTTAGTGGGAAGATTCAGTCATCCAACAATTGAGAAAAAATCCTAGGGGGAGAATTAAGTTGACCAAATATAAATAAAAAAATTTATGGGCTGATTTAGATGCTCAACTATGGATATAAATTCCTAGGGATGAAGTAAAATTCCTAGAGAGGTATAAATTCTCCCATGGAGTTATAAATTCACCCAGGAAAAAGTAAATTTGCCCAACAATAAAATAAAATTCCCATAGAAGGAAATACTACGTGTGAGTGGAAACTTAGTTAACTTGAAAAAAAACAACTCAGAGAGGATTGAGATATTGAAGCTTGAATCTACTAACTAGAACACAAATTTCAAGAAATAAAAATCAAATTGAAACCACATTATACCTCCTTAGAGAATATTAAACCTGCACAATATAAACAATAAAGATTTATTTTTCTCAGGAGATTCATTAAAATGGGAGAGATATGCATGCCCATAAATCTCATCCATTGTTACTCATGAAATTAAATGTAGATTTCCATGGCTTATAGATTCCTTCACTCATTGTGGACAGGCTCCTTGACTCCTTCGTCCATTGATATTCAAGAAGGACACAATGTTCGATATCTCATATCTGTAAACTTCCTAGGTTCTCCTTTCCTACCCTATTCCTATTATTCACTAAAAACTTCATTTTTAATGGGTTTACTTTGGAAGGAAAACCATCACAATGATTCACTTCTTCTTCCAAATTTTTCCAAATGACATAAAAAAAAAAAAGTAAAAAAAAAAATAAAAAATAAAAAAACAATTACAAATTTACAAAATATTTTGGGTGAGGATCCAATTTAGATCACACCTCCCCATTTGTAGGATTTGGGTCCCCCAAATACTCAAATCCCTTCAATCATATTTTCTAATCAAAAAGTAGACTAAGTAAATTATCTACAAAAGGGTTCCTTCACATAGGATGGAAGATAAGAGATGAATAAGGGATACCCTTGAAATTCACTACTACAATAGGTTGTTGGACAAACGTTTATCCTTGGGTTGCAAGTGAAAACAAATCCTCTTTCCCCTTGACCTTGACTCTCCAAAATTATTCTTAGATATCCAATTATTAGGATGGAGTTACGAGTGAAGCCTCCAACATTTCACCTCCCAATGTCTAGTCAATATGAATAGAGGACAATAGTTCCTACATGCACTACTTGGCCTTATAGAGTTCCAACAATCACTATCCTTATGACCCATTTTCTTGCAGCAAAAACAAACTATGCAATACCTCTTTGGTTTGTGATGATTCTTTCTATCTTGGTTTCTTGTTCCCCCAAGTGTTGGAGAGAATATGGATGGCACAATCATCTCTTTTCTTCCCTCTTCCAAGATTCTACAAGGAAATTTGAGAGGCGTGTTCCACATGAATTCTTTTCCAGTTCCTCTTACCCTCATGAAAGTGGTTTCACCTACACTTGTGTTTTATTCTCGTATACTAAACCCTAAGCCTCCATGCTTGGGCCTCTGTTGATATACAATGGGGATCAAACTACATTTTCCTTCCTTTCCTAGCCTTTTTCCATCATAGCCCATTTTCCTCATGATATTGGAACTAACTACTCTAGTGTTGTAACATGACATATTATTGTAATTTGTAGCTAATCATTTTCAATACAAGTTTTAGAATAGCCATATATTTTCTATATACATGTAGTGTTTGGAGCATATATTTGACTTATTTTTACTTGTTTAATAGCATTAATTGTCCAAGATACTTCACATATACAAATCTGAAAGTTGCTTCATTAAACAACCTTGTACTTACCTTGATTACCTTGACCTAGTGGTGGTATATTTGAGTAACCAATAAAGGAGGCCACATAATTGATGTCTTATTGGTATAAGATTCCTTGGGGTTTCTAGGGAAGCCTCCATAGTGTTGGATCCATCCTTCAATAAAACAAGGGAAGTGATTTTCCAATGTCACACTGGAAACACTTCCAATGTTGCACTTGTCCCACCCCTTATGAAAGGATTTGAAAAATGGTTCTAGGTTTTATGATAACATTTTGGCTCTGATACAGAGGAGAATTAATTAATTCTTCTTGTAAATATAAATTAAATTCTTCAACATTATTTTGATGAGTATACATCAAATCCTAGTGTGCTCATATAGTGATTCCATTGAGGGAATAATCCATTTTCCTTATGAAAATGTTTATGAACCTTTCCTAGTAATCTCATATGGTGACTCAACATCAATAGAACCCAAGTGTTGAAAACAATAATTCTATATCTAATAGAATATTTGATAATACTAGCAAGGTCTATAACATGATACCTCCTCATAAATCCCAGGTACTAATGTCTTTGTTTGGAAAAATATATCTTTGATCTCGAATTAATTTACAACCATGGGTTACCAATGCCTTGAAGCCTTTAGACATGTCTAGAATTCAAGTATAACCTCATGATATGCCCGAGAAGTTTTATAAGTGGTTTCCTAAATTTCCTTGTAAAAATATCAACACTGCTTAAGAGCATATAGATACTTTCTATGCATGTTTTAGTCTCCATTCAATTACTAATGATTATGAGGATATAGTCATGAATAGTTTTTCTCCCTCTCTAATTGAAAATGCATGAAAGTGGTACAATGATCTTCCTATTAAGAGTATTAAGACATAGAAATATTTTCATGATTCTTTTATGAATAGGTTGGGAACCAAGATGGATGGTAGGTAGTTTTTGACACAATTTAATGCAATGAAAAAGAAGGAGAATCAATTGGTAAATGACTTTGATGCAATATTTAAAAAATTATTAAAAAAATTTCCTAATGGTGTTAGTCCCGTTATAACCCTATATTTCATAGGATCACCCGGTGATTAGAATCAGTTCCTCTAGTTGTATTATAGTGTAAATAATATTTTATTCTGCAAATGATTTACAAAAAGAAAAATAAAAGAAATAAAAGAAAAAGAAAAAGAAAAGAAAAAGAAAAAGAAAAGAATAAAAATCAAAAGAGGGTATAAAAAGTAAAAGACAAAAAGATAAAACCCCATGAAATAAACTTGGTTTAATTCATACTGACTAACCATGATCAAACTGTTTAAATTTATGTAGATAGGATAGTGAATAAATTTGGCTAAATAGTCTAATACTGGTCGGATGTCTTAGGTTAGAGTAATTGTTGACCCAATAGTTTAAGATGGGTTAATGTGTTAGGTAATTAGATTAGGAACTAGGTTAGAAAGTTTTATTTCAATAAATGTTTGAAAAAGGTTGATTCAATGACTTTTATTTCAGTTAAACTAATGTGTTTTGACCCCTTGGTGAAAAAATAAAATAAGGGGGAGCTAGTGCTACCCACAATATCCATTTTATCCTAAGTTCTATTAGGATTTTACGGTTTGGTGCATTTTGTCTAAGAGGTACACAAATCTTGGTGGTCGATCAAGGCGTACCCAAATCAATGGTTTGTAGTGGATATCAAACCCCCCCAGCCTTTCTTCCTTTAATGGTTGCGGGGGGGGGTGTGATTTAGTGGTTTTCCTAGTGCAAGCCCCACATAACGTGCCATCTCCTTATCATATTGACCCCCACTCACTCAATTCCTCTTACCACCTACCCCCCCCTCTGATAATCCACCTAACCTCCCATCCATACCACCTACCCCACTACCCTGTCACATGTCACATCCCACTACCCAGTCAGATGTCACCCTCATCTACCCATTGGCCATTAAACACCCTCCACATCACACCCATATATCCATTGGCCAATAAATGCCATCCCCTGTGACCGTTATGCGTCCAACTCACCACCCACTCCATAGCAGACACCACCCTAAACCATTTAACTCTGTTCTTTTACCATTCCCACACTGTTCACTGATCCAGACATAGTTTTTTCTTGTTTGCAAGCTAACTGCCACCAGACACATCATTGACAAGCTCCATTAAACCTGGTAATCATAGTCAAAACTATTTTCCATCTTAGATCTTTGTTTAATTATGGTGCCCAAATATAAATCCACTGAAACAAAAGAAAACATGTTTCTTCCTCCTCCCGTCGACCTAGATCATGTCCCCTTGGTCGATAAAGATTATCGAATTGCAGAGCCAAAGTGTGAATTTGATTTCTTCGAATTACACTTCTAGAATAAAGATTTTTTCCTAGACCAGAGTGATGAGATCAGACTCTAGGAGTCTAATATTCCACTTTAAATGTTCCCCCAAACCTATCACTTCCCTGAGTTCAGCTTGAAGTGTCAAGCCCAATACCTTCCTTCCCAGAGGGCCATTGTTTCTTCCTCTGGTGAAACTATGTTCACCATCAACCCCAAAACAATAAACCAGATTATGAAAATACCCAGAACCGATTATGAAAGACCCTTCTCCGTTGAAATTCTGACTAAACTCTATCAAAAAATTTCCTTTCCTTAAAGATCCCATATATTTGAAATTTTCTTACTAGAATATGCACAGTTGCCTAAAAATAACCCTCCCTATCCTTCTTCCATCTTCTCAGTCAAAGGAAACCAAATCATTTCCACCCTATGTTTCCTGCTAGGATATTATTCTAATGAATGGGTAGATAAACCCATTTTGGGTTTTTTGTACATTTTCTCCATAGAAGAAAAATCTTCAACTCAATTTGATTACAGTCAATTTCTGGTTGATATTATACATTAACAACTTTTTGAGTTCTCCACAGAGGGAATGTTCAGGTAGTCCTCGATGATGGTGTACCTATTCCTCTTCAAGCAGACAGATTCTCTTGCTCCTTTTAGAAATTGGATCAAAATGGGAACCCTTAACCAACGACTTCTTGAACATCACTAGTGAGGAAGAACTCATCCAAATTCAGCTTCAGACAGTTCATCGATTAGTTTCACCATCCAATGGTCTACATGCTTAGCAACAAAATGGAACCAAGGATAAATGAGGAGCAGTTGGGCCGATATATGATCAATTTTATGAGGTTAATTAGATACTTTTGTTGAATCTATATATGCGTTTTTATCCTTTGAAGAAGTTTTTGAAGGGATTTTGTGCCAAAATGCTATGAGCCACACTAGGTATGGATAACTTGTGTTTTATGATGATCTTGAGTATAATTCAGTATGTTTTTATATTTCCATGAATCTAATTCACATTTTTGGTGTCACAGGGAAAAATCACAACATGTTTTTGCTTCCGGTACTCAGTATGGTACTCCATCCGGTACTCAATCTAGTACTCGGTCTAGCACTCCGTCCTGCACAAAAACAATGGTCAATTTAGCATTTATGGTATTGGCATTCAGTGGTGGGTGAATCAGGAACATGGGTTTTTCTCGTGCTTGCCCCCTCCAGCTACTGAACTCTTGACAACTCGGTTTGGGTTGTTAAGTTGGGAGAATATTGGCTCGCTCCATTTCAGTAGTTAGGTCATCATTAATGTAAATTACTATTTTTAGAAAAGGTTCGAACCTCCAATGGTTGACCTCTTAGTCTGTAAAGATTATAAATACCACCGTGGTGGTCAAACAATAGTTAAGAAGTTCAGAAAGTTGTGTGTTAGAGAAAAATATGATTTCCTCTGTTTTTCCATTTTCATTTTTCCAGAATTGTGTAAGACTGTGATTTTAAGTTTTAATGGTGAAATCGCTTTGCTGAATTCATGGTGTGCATTTGAGGAGTGACCAAAACTTCCTGGGGGGGCCACCAATAGTCTGGTAACTATTCTATGAGTTTGTTTATGAATAACATAGCATAGATGTCTTTTATTTTATTTCATGTACATGAATTGCTATTTTATTTCTTTGTTATATAATTTTTTGTTATAGTTTAACTGTTTTAGTTTCCTTTTGCAGGTTATTATGAAGGATTTTGTCAATATGCATTGACTCTATAGTTAGTAGGAACAAGTTTGCAAACTTAGACACTAAACCCATGTGTGATTAAATATTAGATTATATTTTCTTTATTCTTTTAAAATCAAGTTCAAAATAGAGTTTGAAACAAAGTTTTAGAACAAAGTTTTTGTTTATGTTTTCTTTAACAAGGCTTCGATGGATGGATAGTATTAGTTCTAGTTTTCATTTGTAGATTCCTTATTCAATTGTCATTTAGATTTTTCTTAACTAGTTGTCAATTAATTTGCTCATTAGTTTACTTTTCATATGTTAGAATCATGTTTAATTTCCGTTTATAAGCATTTTCCTTTTTGCAATTTGAATTATTGAAATAGGTCTAGCTTAGTTTTACTTCATGCAATTTCTTTCTTAGATTTAGATTGCAATCTCAGTTTGTAGTTAATGATTGAATTGAGTTATGAGTTTTCTTACGTAGTATAGAATGCAATTGAATTTTATAATCTCTTTTTACTGTTGATGTTGAATGCATGATTAAGTAATCACATGGATATGTAGGGTAATTGATGTGTTTCCGTAATGGCTAAGTTTTCATTGGATTGCCTAATTCACACTTTTCACTTTGCTATTGAAGTCAATATCGAGTTTATCCCTCTTGAATTATATTTCATTGTTAAGCGCCATCATGATATTATAAGACACCAGAGACATTCACACAATCATCAATATTATATTTGAGCTTTCATAGGTTAAAAGATAGTTTCTTGCTTTCATAGATCAGAAAATAGCTTTCTTTCTTTTGTAGGATAAATATTCTTCTTCCTTTGATAGATTAAAGATTAGTTTGTGTATCATAGATTAAGGATCAGTTTTTAATTCCTCTTTCTTTGAATTAGGTATATTTCCTTTTATAAATTAGAAATAGTTGTATTAAGAATAGAGTTCACTTGTCTCTTAGCTTAGTTAGTTGCTTATTGAGTTGTTTTTATTAGTTTACTTGTTGTAGAAGTTATCCTAGGTTAGTTAGTTGTTTACTTGATTTAATAGGTTAATTGCTTACTTGTATATTCTTTCTTTGATAGTATAGTTGCTTGCTTATTTACTTGCTTTCATAGGGTAGTTGTTTAATTGAATTCAAATAGACTAGTTAAAGTAGTTTGGTATTGCTATTTGTTTGTTGTTATGCTTAAATAGTTTTATTTTGCTTATTGTCATGATTCAGTTAGTTTCCTTAGTAGGGTTTTCATTTTATTTTCTAGAACTATCCATCGATCCTTGGTTAAAAAATACTTAGGTTACATAGTTTAAAGTTGCTTAGTAAGGTTTTCTCATTAGATAGATTTACTTGAATAGATTAGCCCTTGGATAACCACTTCCTTAGTTAGACTATAATACTACCTATCCTTATACCTTGGCATATATTTTTCTACAACTCTAAGTTTAATTACCCCAGGTTGACAATTTAATTGAGGGTTTTTAGTGTGTTTTTAGTGCATATATAACACCCATCATTTTTGGTGTTGTTGCCACGGAGTTGTCTCAAGGTATGAAATAGTTAGGAAATAGATCATTTGTAGGCCTTATCAATAAATTTGTGGCAGTGGGAATTTAAGAAGAGAGGTAAGAACCTACGCATCTACTATTGCAGGCTCCCTCAAACCCAATGGTAGTTTTTTCTTTTTCTTTTTGTTTTATTTCATGAATAGACCTAGAGATCCAAAAGGTAGATACATTAAATCTAAATCAGACCTTTCAACCAAGGTTCCTTCCAATATTTTTGGGGGAAGGAACGTTCCACTTATAAGATCCATAGACCAATACTGAAAAATAGGAGCTAGATCAACTCAAAGAGATAAAGTAGTCTCTGAGGATACTAACACAGGGAGCACTATCAAACAAGAATTTGAAGCATCAATCATATTGGGACAGGAGGCAAGACCACTCGAGCCTTCCGCAGAACCAAACAAAACAACCTTTTCTTTTACACCATCACCAGGAGATCCTAACTTTGAGGACTTCATAGACCCTGAACAAGTGAATATTTTGTTTGATAGTTCAACCAATGTAATTATATCTCAAACTTTGGCACCAATAATCTCAACCAGCTCGAGTAGAGTCCTAGATATCCAATCAGTAGGAAGACCTTTCCATAAAAGAGAAACCTTGTTCTCTTCAAAGATAAAACCACCTAGGTACTCTCTTTCTGGAAACCAAACCAACATGGATGATGAAGAGGATCATAACAATGTAAGACATGGGGAGGAAGAAGAAACTAGAAACCAATCTGAAACTACCTCCGGGTTTCAAATTTTGGACACCACCCCAAATGTCAACATGAAGAATATTCTTCTCTCAGTACTGCCTACCTTATATGGTAAAAGTAGTGAATATCCAGACACCTTCCTATTTGAATGTAATGACCCTGCTTAAATAAATGTAAAGGATTATTAATTATAATTAAATTGATAATCTGATTGTCCTAAGATGTTAGCTAAACAATAATTGTTTCTTATATAATATTAAATAAATTAATTATCATTAATTATTTTTTCATAATTGTCAATGGTTAATTAATTATTAATCAACTCTTTAATTATGTGAGTAAAGAATTAATAGGGTTAATAATTTAATTTATTAAAAATTATGTATATGAGTGGGATAAAAAACATTAAATAAAAGGATAAGAAGCATTGAATAAATGGGACAAGACATTAAATAAGAGGATAAGGCAATGAATGTAGGGATAAGGAATTTAATGAAAGGAAGAGTCGGTGAAAGGGGATAAGAGGGGGAGAGCCTTACGGGGAAGAGATTCATTCTTTGGAAGGAGGATTTTGGATTTTGGGGGAGGAAGCATTTTGGAGGGGGACGGGAGCATTGGTTTCATGGCTTGGTCTTTCTGGTTCTGTGGGAGAGTTTTCAGACTGTGAGTATCATTGAGGGGGCACCGGGTTGCTCGGGGTTTTGGGCACAGGGGCCAGGATTCCTTTCGGTTTCCTGGAGCTAGGGAGCCAGACAGGCTGCTCCTAGCTGGCTAGGTGGATAGTTGGTTTGGGCAATGTTGGTCATTTCTGGCTGGGTCGATAGTCAGTTTGGGCAGTGTTGGTCAGTTCATCGGGCTAGGCAAGACAACAACAAGGCAGCAGGGAAGGGACAACCATATCGACGGGAATTAGCATCAGAAACAGGTATTTATATGTGATTTGTTGAGTTAGTTCATTGGGCTAGGCAAGACAGAAGCAAGGCAGCAGGGAAGGGACAGCCATATCGACGGGAATTAGCATCAGAAACAGGTATTTATATGTGATTTGTTGAGTTATTTCCCTGCTGTAGATAGATTTTAACTTATGCAGAATATTTATGCTTTTGAAGTGAATGTATAATTTACGTAAGGCAATTATATGTTAATTGAATTTTAATTTTGTATTTAATTAAGTCGGGTCTCTACATTGAATTCCACATCTTGTGTAGGAGCTACAAATATGTACAAGATGCCCAGAAACTAAAACTCTTTCCTACCACCCTCAAAGACTCTGCACTAAGACGGTTCATGGGGTTGGGAGAATCGAGCATTAGGTCTTGGGAAGCCATGAAAGATATCTTTCTTAAAATGTACCAAGACTACTGGAAGACCAAGGAGTCTCATAATGACATCTTTAAAATCCAATAGTTAGAAGACGAGACCCTTGAAGATTATATGGAACGATTTGGTTATATATCCTAGAAGTCAAAATACCATGACGTCCTAGAGGATGCAGTTAGGGATATTTTCCTTAAGGAAATTTCAGAAGAATATCTAGAGATGCTTAACCTGATGGAATCAGGTGACATATCCCATAAACCATTTTCCTAAATATGTGAAATGTGTAAACATTACTTAAGGAGTAGAGCTAAAACAGGAAAGAATGTGCGGGACCCTTATAATAGAAGCTTAAAACCAGTTAGTTCAGGTGGTATCATGAAAGAAGATATAGGGAACATTTTAGAGAACTTAAAGATAGTCATCTTAACCACAATAGGTTCCCATTTGGACACCCTCAAAATTAAAAATAAACAGCAGGAGGAAAATGTTGGAATGAGCATATATTGACAAAGATGTAGAATAAAGCATTCTCCAAGGGAATGTCCATTAGATAACATTTCATTTTGTAGCTTCTTTACGGAAGACCACTCAACTAAAAAATGTCCATCATTTCCTGGTTTATTAGCCATCTATAGGAGTGGAGATCCTGGGGAGTTCTTTTATGCACCTAGGAGGCCATGGCAGCCTAGGAACCAAACCACATATCGAGATCTACAATCTCAAGTTCCACCCTATTACCAACAACAACAATGGAACTCACCAAGTTGGAAAAAATGGTCTACTCAGTACCAACATCCTTGGCCTCAAGGATGGAGAGGAGGGTATAACCAAGGAAACCCTCAAGCTCCACCTGTCCCTATGTCCAACCATCCCTATCCTCAGTTCCCACCGAACACTCTACAAATTTTGCCAGGTTTTGTTCCACCACCTTTACCTCCTATTCCACAACAACAACTGCTACAATATCAAAATTCAAGCTCCCTGAGACCAACACTATTACCAGCACAACCAGTATCGAATCCCAATAATAAGCCCCCTCAACCTCTTCATAATGTTGATATCCATGCCTTCTTGACATATGTTATTACTCCTGTTCCATTACAGGAAATCCAACTAAGATCGAGAAAAGTTCTAGATAGGCATATACCTTCAGTATTCATCCAGGAAGAAGAAGAAGAAGAAACCACCAAATAAGCCATGAATGACACTAGGTGGGAAGATGTTATTATCCCTAAGAACCAATAACATAAGCTTACCCAAAATGATCCTTCACAAAGAATGAAGGCCCCTCCTTATCCTGATAGATTGGTAATAGAGAAACCTACCACACGACCAGAATTTGACATCTTGAATGAATTGAAGAATATTTGTGTCAAGATTCCCTTGATTCAAGCCATTAAAGACATACCAATCTACAGTAAGGTAGTCAAAGAATTGCGTATTAAAAAGACAGGTAGGAAGCAAAAGGACCCTCCTACAATACAAATGATAGGAAATCTTTCTGAATACATATCAGAGCAACGAAAGCTAGCAAAATATGGGAACACTAGAAACCCTGTAGTGACAATAACCATTAATGAGGTCTCCATTGGGAATACTCTCATAGACATAGGGGCACCATCAATTTTATGACCGCTACTACCTTGGAACAATTACAGTTACAACCTCCTCTTAGGCCTACCCCAACCATTTTGGAATTATGTACAGACCTAATTTAATTAGCCTATTAAATCTCATAAATTTTAACAGATAAGATTACTTCTACTCAGAAACAATAAGTAATTTCTTTCATTTAGCATATAAGCAGCATAAATTAATTTATGAACATAAATCTAATGAATTACATAACATAATATAGATACCTCTGGCTGATGCTATTATCCCAATATCCGACTGTCCTCTTTGTTGCTTTGCCCAACCTACTACTTTGACCAATCCCTGCCCAAACCGACTAACCACCTAGCCAGCTACGAGAAGCCTGTCCGGCTCCCTAGCTCCAGGATACTGTAAGGAATCCTGGCCCCCGAGCCCAAAAATCCCAGCAACCTGGTGCCCCCTGCAATGGCTCACCAAAACTCCAAAACCAAACTCCTCCAAAAACCAGAAAATATCCAACAGAAAAATAGACCTCCTCCCCAATAATGCTCCTTCCCCAAATTTTCATAATCCTCTCCCGTAGGACTCTTCCCAGTTATATTTCCCCCCATTCACCGACTCCCTATCCTCCATTAATTACCTTATCCTCCCCTTTATTACCTTATCCCATTCCTTTATTACCTTATATGATTCCTTTATTACCTTATCTTCCCATCCCATGCTTCATTCCCCCCCTGCATACGTAAAGTCTTATAAAAATAATTTAAAATTTATTAAGCTCTTAATTCATTACCCTAACCTTTAATAAGTTAATTAATTAATCAACAGATATAAACAATTAATTAATTAATTAATATTATTAATAAATAATCATTGTTTAACTAAAATATATTAGG
>ML786459.1:122155-149101 GCA_009831015.1 Picea engelmannii | reverse complement strand
GGTGAGTACACAAAGAAGGTGTTGGAGAGGTTTAGAATGTAGAATGAAAAACCATTTAGTACACCTTTGGCCAGCCATTTCAAATTAACTAGGGAAATGTGTCCCAAGACACAGGAGGAGATAGAATACATGTCCAGGTTCCCTTATTCATCAGCAGTTCACAGCTTGATGTATGCAATGGTTTGCACAAGACCAGATATTGCACATGCAGTGGGAGTTGTGAGCAGGCATATGAACAATCCAGGTAAAGAACATTGGGAGGTAGTAAAGTGGATTCTTAGGTATTTGAGAGGTACTACTACTCATGCATTATGTTTTGGAGGTTCAGACACTTTTCTACAGGGATATGTTGATTTAGATATGGCAAGTGATAAAGATAGCAAGAGGAGCACCACAAGGTATGTTTTTACTATAGGTGGAATAGCAGTAAGTTGGATTTCGAAACTGCAAAAGGTTGTTTCACTTTCAACAACAGGGGCAGAGTATGTTGTTGCTATAGAGGCTAGTAAAGAGATAATTTGGTTACAAAGGTTTATGGAGGAATTGAGAAAGAAGCAGGAGAACAACAGGTTGTACTGTGACAGTGAGAGTGCAATTCATCTTGCAAAGAACTCAACCTTCCATTCAAAGACTAAGAATATACAGTTGAGGTACCACTTCATACGATCTGCCTTGGAAGATGGACATTTGAATTTGGAAAAGATACACACTAGCCAGAATCCTGTAGACATGTTAACAAAGGGAGTAACCAGGGAGAAATTGAGTTCCTGCTCAGTTTTAGTTGGTCTTGAAGAATGAATATGGCGATGAGAAATTTGTTAGGTCCAGGAAGGTTTAGATTCCAACATATACAATAGCGCTGGAGTTGTTGAGATCAGTCTCCAAGTGGTGGATTGTTGGTTGTGGAGCCTAATTATCTTCCTGATTCAGAGGTATTTTACTTTCAACCGTGTTTATACCCCATGAAGTATTTACACCCCAGAAGTATGTACACCTTCCACGTGGGGGAGTGCAGGGGGGGGTACCCCTCTGTGGGGTCCCAGGGGGGATATCCCCCTGGTTGGGGGAAAGAGGGGGTTCTGGGGAGAAGCCCTTGAAGGAAAAATTGCCTTGTAAATGTATATTGTAATTTCATTGTAAATCTGGACCATTCATTATAAGGTCGCAGATCCAACGATAGAGATTATGTTAGGGTTTTTTTCCCTAGAAGGAGACCCTCTTTTATGAGGGAAATGTATTGAGGCTATGGTTGATGGCGAGTAATGTATTCTGAGAGAGGAGACTGTGAGATAAAGAAGAGGAAGTTACAACGAGTTTTGTTGTAGGTTGTATCCCTTCATTTGCTGGATAATAATAAAGGAAGGACCTGGCAATTTCTCTGGTGGACGTAGCCCACACTGGGTGAACCACCTAAATCTGTGTCTCTCTTGTATTGTGTATATTTTGTGTTTTCTTTCCTCATTTGCTTTATTTTATTGCGTCGCGGTCCTATTTTTCTAACAGGTTCATGAGTTGACACATGATCATTTCCTAGAGAAATAAATCTTTGTAAGATTTTTTGTATTATTTTCATGATACAAGTTATTACATCAACAATCATCTTATTTTTGAAGTGCTAAACTCCTGTGTGCTATAAATTATTGAACATATACTTAACAGACCACTCTATTGGTTTATTTTTTCATTACAAGCTATACATTGTAGGTTTGACATTACATGTCCTATGCAAGTGGATTGAGTGAACATGGTGGAAAAATCAACAACAATGAAGCATTTTTCCTCTTCTCTTGACCACTGTGACTATCAAAAAAATTTCGATATTGAAGGTTATCCATTACAGGTGGTAAAAATGTATTTAACACAAAGGTGCCATATGAAGTGTCGTATGAAGTGCTATATGAGGTGCCGAACAAAGCGCCATATGAATTCACACACCAATAACTATCCACAATTCTAGGTAACAAGGATTCAATGACATTTAATTAAATTAGTTGTAGGCAATTGAGAGTGAGGATGAAAAATTTATACATGTTCATGATCAAATGTCTAAGTCAAAAGACTTGGACATTGATTTAACTGCGCATCATTAAGCTTGGCCCCAAAACACATTCCTTTGAATTCAAAATTTCCCACACATGGAAACTTGTGTGTGCATGTGTGCAACCAATTCCATCATAGGCACATTCAAATACGGGTTGGGTAACCTATTATCCCAATTCACCCTTGCTATTTTCCTTTCCCTTGTGTTATAAAATCACGCTCAGCCTCTGCCATTTCTTTCCCTGTTCAAATTACATTTGACTCGTGCTCAATTTGTGCCATCCCTTGGACCGATCGTACCCTCTCTTGGTCAATTTTTCTTCTGTCTATTTCTTCACCTTATCACAATTCCCAAGAGGTAAGAACCCTCTTCCTATGCAGATATTTTTTCCATTCCTGAGTTTGCACAGTGTAGAGAGGTGTTTTTATGCATAGGCTGGGGACCATTCTTATCTCAATTGTAGGGACACGATGATGGCCTCTCCATGAATTTTTCCCTCAGTTTCGATGGGAATAAAACATGCATGGGGTATATTTCCTTTGAGGTCTCAGAAGAGTCCATTGATGCAGCCACGAAGCTTCCAAGAATGGGAGATAGATGGTTCAAAAACCACCAACTGTTGTGCTCAAGTTATAACAAGATTTTTAAGCATGAATTCCAAAACATTTCAATAGAAAAAGGATATTATAAGGAATGGATAAAGGAGGAATTGATCAACCCTCTCATCATCATCACTAGGTTAATCACATGAGAAGGTAGATATTCCCCTTTCAAATCCTGTGATTTCAGATTACTAGCTCATTTTCAGTTCAACAAACCTTTGAATTTTCCCTTCTAGTTTCCAAAGATCTTGGAAAATATGTCCTCTCAAGTGAGGAAGAATGTAACTAATCCCCACAACAACCTCTTTCACCATGGATTAATCAAACTCCTTGTTCTAGCCAAATTAGATAAACATGGGCAAACTTGGGATGGATTTATCTATCAATTTGCAAACCCTCACTTGACAATTAAGACTGGGAAAAAGCCACTTGGACTAAGGAATGTCTCTCCATCCAAGCCCCACTCTCCAAGGACTCCAAATCCCCTTACACAAACCATTTCCTTCCCGGAACAATACAAGAATCTTGCTGAAACCCCTGCCTCCTCATCGGGTAAAAAGACCAAGAGTAAATATCAAAAAAAGACTATTGTTAACCCCCCGGTGCCTTCAATCTCTCTTGATCCCACACCTAAATATATCCAAGAATTGATTCAACAAGACCTTCCTTTAGTTCCCACAAATAGGAGGGGAGCCAATCGATTTAATAAAGGACCCTTTTGAAAGAGTACGTAGAGCACAAGAGAAAAACCTTATGCAAAACCCATGCCTGCTTCGGACCCTATCCAAGTGTCCTCCGATCTTGACAGCCCTCACAAGAGATTTAGGGAAGTTTTTGTGGATGGATTAGAGCCACAAAGAAAGACAAAGTTAGAGCCTACCTCTCCTTATCAATCCCCTATTACTCCTACTTCACCAATGCCTACCCCAGATCCTGAGAATGATAGATTGTTCACATCTCTCAAAGGATCTAAGCCTTCCTCTGAGATCATTGATTCTACCCCAACCATTGAGAAGCTACAAAAAGAGAATTTTCAGCTTATCCAACAGTTGGAAAAAAGGAAGAAAATAGACACACACCTTCATCATGATAATGCAGTCCTCCAAGAAAAGGTAAACTCCCTTCAATGGTTGGTTGATGAGATGACCAAATCCAACCACAACCTTAGAGCACAACTGAAGCAACACAAGAGGCATAACGCAAAGTCTCCACAACAAGAAGGATAAGCTTCTAAAGATGATCCAAATCAACAAGCTTAGTCATGAGGGATAATTTCTTTTTTTTTGTAGTGGGACCTGCAAAATCGTAAGTGTGGGGGTAATGTTGGGCCCGAGATATGCTCGATTTTATGACGTTGATTATATACTTTTGCCGAATGTATATATGCATTTTTATGCTTTGAAGAAGTTTTTGAAGGTATGTTGTGACAAAATGATATAATCAATTGAATTTCGTGTTTTAGTTATTGAATTTAGTTATGAGTTTGCTGACATAGTATAGAATGCAATTGAATTTCATAATCTGTTTTTACTGTTGATGGTTAATGCATGATTAAGTAATCACATGGATATGCAAGGTAATTGATGTTGTTTATGTAATGGCTAAGTTTTCATTGGATTGCCTAATGCATATATACATTCAGCAAAAGTATATAATCAATTGAATTTCATGTTTTAGTTATTGAATTTAGTTATGAGTTTGCTTACGTAGTATAGAATGAAATTGAATTTCATAATCTATTTTTACTGTTGATGGTTAATGCATGATTAAGTAATCACATGGATATGCAAGGTAATTGATGTTGTTTATGTAATGGCTAAGTTTTCATTGGATTGCCTAATTCACACTTTTCACTTTGCTATTGAAGTCAATATCGAGTTTATCCCTCTTGAATTATATTTCATTGTTAAGTGCCATCATGATATTATAAGACATCGAAGACATTCAAACAATCATCCAAACTATATTTGAGCTTTCTTAGGTTAAAAGATAGTTTCTTGCTTTCATAGATCAGAAAATAGCTTTCTTTCTTTTGTAGGATAGATAGTCTTATTTCTTTGATAGATTAAAGATTAGTGTGTGTATCATAGATTAAGGATTAGTTGTTAATTCCTCTTGCTTTCAATTAGATATATTTCCTTTTATAAATTAGAAATAGTTGTATTAAGAATAGAGTTCACTTGTCTCTTAGCTTAGTTAGTTGCTTATTGAGTAGTTTTTATTAGTTTAATTGTTGTAGAAGTTATCCTAAGTTAGTTAGTTGTTTACTTGCTTTAATAGGTTAATTGCTTACTTGTCTATTCTTTCTTTGATAGTATAGTTTCTTGTTTATTTACTTGCTTTCATAGGGTAGTTGTTTAATTGAATTCAAATAGACTATTTAAAGTAGTTTTCTATTGCTATTTCCTTGTTTTTATGCTTAAACAATTTTCTTTTGCTTATTGTCATGATTCAGTTAGTTTGCTTAGTAGAGTTTTCATTTTCTTTCCTAGAACTATCCATCGATCCTTGGTTCAAAAATACTTAGGTTACATAGTTTAAAGTTTCTTAGTAAGGTTTGTTCATTATATAGCTTTACTTGAATAAATTATCCCTTAGATAGCCACTTCCTTAGTTAGACTATACTACTACCAATCCTTCTACTTTGGCATATATTTTGCTACAACTCTAAGTTTACTTACCCTGGGTTGACAATTTAATTGATGGATTTTAGTGTGTTTTTAGTGCATATAGAAGACCCATCAAGGAGGTCCAAATAATCCTTCACCTATCAAACTTATCCAAAATAGGTGACTAGTACCTCTACTAGAACCATACCAAAATCAGATTTTATGGGTGTGAACTACCTCCTTACAAGTTGCCAAAGTACCTACCTATCAGAATATTTGCCTTGGAATAAATCAAACAGATGATCAACTCTGATGAAATCCACTTTGTGTCATTCAGGAAGAAGCAATAACTCATGATCAAGAACCAAATTGGTTCTTTCATATGCAACAATAGAGATGCATGAGAAGAATTCATCACTCTCTTAAAGGAAATGAATCTCGACCTAAGATTCCCATGGAATTATAGCAGAAACCAGGTTTAAAAATAAGATCTCTCCTTATGCTCACTTACCAAATCCTGATATTGAAAAGTTCATGAATCAGATGGAGTGGTAGGAAAATACTTTACTAGAGACAAAAGAGAAGTCTTCACCTATCAACATTTCACATACCAACACTCCTTAGGTACAAGAAGAAATGAGAGTCAGGAAATAAATCTCTACTTGAATCACAGAGGTGTCAACAGAAGACTTCCAAGTCTATAGAAAGAGGACCAAGACTAGCCACACACCTGACAGGCTTAGAGAAGGGGAAACACAGTCCACAATAGTTATGGAGGGGCCACACTCAATGGTTTTCTTAGAATGACAACACATAGTATCCACTTCCTCATCCAAGAATAAAGAAGATACTACACTTTCATTTGAGTCCTCACAGGAGCCCACATGACATAGTATCCTTGATAAGTACAAAATGATCAAACAAAGGAATTAACTGCTGACTAACAACACATATGCCCATTTTTGGAAGCATACATATACAACTCAACACATATTACTATATGCATTCGACATAGATAAGGGAAGGATTCACATCAAATTCTTACAGGTGCAGGTCCCTCATCCCAAGACCATTTATTATTACAAGAAATCATAATTTGAGTTTGATGTGAAAAAGGTCCATCTAGCAGATCAAATGGATATGCATAGGTAAATTGGGGAAATTATTTTCTCCACCCTGACAAACACTTCACTAACTTCCTCGAAGTTGCAAGTATCTTTGAAAATTTTCCAATCCCAACGGAATCTAGAAAAGATATCATTCTTAGCCAAGGATAATAAAATTAAATACCTAGAGGAGATAGTACTAAAGACTGGTTATGATCCATCTAATGTCAAAGCAGTCAAGGAATTACTGAAGAAGAAAAATGCTGACATAGCATCCTTGAGGAAACGATTGAAACTTCCAGCCACTGAAGATTCACAATAAAAGGAAATGTCGGAGAATGAAGGCCACAAGGAGGAGATGCTGAAACTGATAATGGAGCATAATGCACAAATAAAGGAGATGGAAGTTGACCTAGATAATATGGTTAAAGAGAAAGAGTAGAGTGTGCAGATGGTTGTTATCCCACTGGAGGCAGTCCCTCCCATGGGAGTAAGTACAACATCAACATCCACTACAACAGAGATTCTATCAACCATTCCAGTAAAAGTACTAGATGCTTATGAGAAATTCGTAAATTCAATGGAGGACATGAACCTTCAAGGAGAAGAAATCAAAACATTGCAAGAAGAGGTAACAAACCTTTAGAATCTGAAATCCATTTTCTAGGTCAGCTATAATACAGAGATGCATAATTCACAAAGACTCAGCCAAGAAATACAAAAGCTACAGAAGGATACTATCATGGCCAAGATAACCTCTGAAGCCAAGGAAAACATCTATATGGACATCAACAAGTCAATGGCAGAGATATGGCCACTCATACAAATTGTGTTTGAACAACATGAACTGGTACAGAGAGAAAGACAATAAATTGACAAGATAAGGGAAGAATGAGGAGAAAATCCTACAGAGGCCACTGAAATCATTAATTTCTTAAACTCCAAGACCAAAGAGGAGTTAGAGTCATTGAAAATTAAAGACAGGACAAAGACCATCCTTGAGGTCAAGAAGGTTTTGACCAAGAAAGGATTGATGTTGCAACTAGAGGAGAAATCTCAAGTAATGGACATTGGGGTGTAGATATTTTTCAACAAGGTTGACACACTGGACAAGAAAGGGCTTCTAGGACTACTAGTGATAAATGATAATCTCATCACTCTATCAGACTAAAAGCATAATATCATCACAGTGGCAAAGGATGGTTCTAAATTTTCAGGCATACAAGGGAGCATTACTGGCAAGGCTTTCTTAGAAACTTTACAGTTGGACTTGAGCATCCAACATGAGACAAAATAAATTTTCCTCACAAAGCCTACTTTTTCCATGTACACTGAGATGGACGAAACATACAAAAGGTTACTCAAGGTTTCCATCCCTAGTCAAAAGAGGTGGGAATACCTATGTGGTTTACTTGATTAAAGGTGATGTGAATTCCCGAGTCAGCATGAGGAATACAACCAAGTCAATGTGATGAATCACCAACTAATTTCCCCTAGAATCAACACTAAGGATTCGAAAAAATCACCAACATTCCTATTATTTTGTAATTTGTAATCTATTTAGTTAGATTTTTCCTCCACAATATCCTAGTCATTTATGATAGGATCATATGTAACTATTGTATAAATACTTCTCATTGTGAAGTATTGAGGGTTGATTTTTGCACCCAAGGAGCTATTTGTGTAATCTTTTCAAAAGGATTGACCAATAATAAAAAGGCTATTCATAGGATTCTTTTGTTTGATAGTTGGTGATGTTTATATTTCTCTGTTAATGTTTATCTTACTCTATAATCATTATGTTTTATGTTTCTAATCATTAAATGGAAGTTAATAAACATAATTTGTCTCGTGCACTCTGTTTCTGATCTTTTAGTGATCTACATGTTATTCCTCTGATATTAAGTAAAGGAATTCTTAATTGCTTCTTTGCTTGGTTGACTTTTTCACCTGTTCTATCTTTTCATCCCATTTAATTCTAATATATCGAGTGGTTTTAATATCTCTCCCTATGAAGGAACCTCATAAAAATTGTCTCAAATCCTAAAATTTAATTTTGACCCCATAGACCAATGGAAGTTCAATGCAATTCTTCAGCCAATCTTTATAAACAAACAAACAAACTCATATTATTTTAAATATCTTATTATCTAAAACTCAAACAGATCTAAATCCTACAGAGAGATCCCTCTCTGAAACTAGAAGGGATAGATCCCAGTTTCGGAAATGGTTTTGGTAAGTTACCTCTGTAAATTTATTTTTCCCTTGACAACCTCTAGGAATTACAAAGAACTAACATAGTGGTGACCATACTGGGGACCTGAACAAAGTTTTCCATATTTACGATTTCTCTTCCCTAGATAAAGAAAAAATTATTTCTAAACAATCAAAGATCCAAATTTAAAGAGATAAATGTTCAGAGGTTGTTGAAATTTGTACATATTAATTTAGATTTCTTAAATTTTAAATTTCTGGCTCCAAAAGAATTCACATTATATCTCATCCTAATCCAGAACTTGTAACAACAATACATAATCTAGAAAAATTAATTAGAAAAAGAAACATAGTAGAAGGTCAAGGGAGTAGCAGTCCTCTTCTTAGGGCCAATTCTCTTCCAGAGAAGCTTATCACAATCTACGATATCGAGTTTGACCTACCTTTTGAGCATGTCCTTTTCAGAACCAAATCTGATAGATTTGTGGACGAGATAGTACTATATCAAACCATCCTCCAACCTAAAACCCCTGAAAGACTCTCTCCTAGAACATATTTTGATCAACAAATCCTTTAAGAGTTTGAGAAACTACAAGATATAACATCAAATATTGACCAATCTTTGTATAAATCCCACTTTCAATAATCTGTCGAGATTTCTGCCATTTCTATTGTTGCGGCTTTTGTCAATCCTCAAGTAACTCAACCCATACCTCTGAGCCCTGTCTCTTCCACATATTTTGTCACTTCCCCACCAATCATACAGGTTGTCATCTAACCTCCTCAACTTATCATGGCGGCAAGATATGCTCCCCTCGTACTGGTTTCTCCTTCACATAACATTCCACGGGATTATAAAACCAGGATTCCTCAGTTTGATGGTACTGTAGCCTTTAATGCAAAAAAACAAGTGGATAAAATGAATAATTTTTTATTTGCAATAAGTTGATGAGGCAGATGTTCAAATGAGGCTCTTTGTACAAAGTTTAACTCGCAAGGTAAAAAAATGGTTTAAAGCACTACCTATTTCTAGCATTGTTGATATTGTTGATTTTCATCGAACCTTTCTCAATAGATGGGAGGTAAAGAAAACCCCTCTCCAAATTTTATCTGAACATGAGAATATTAGAAGAAATCAAGGGGAATCAGTATAGGACTATTTCATTCATTTTAATAATATATATAATGCAATTCCTGCTGATATCAAACCTCCTCAAGGCCTAGCCTTAATCAAGTTCCCTGATGGATTTGATGTTGATATGTCCTACCAACTGAGAGAAAGAAATTATTCCACTCTAGAGGATATGTAGAGAAGTGTTGTGAGTGTTGAAGAAAGCCTTTTAGCCAAGAGATCTAGGAAAAGAATAGAAAGAAGAGTTACAATCAAGGAAGAACCTTCCACTTCCACTGCAGATGCAAAAATAGATTCTTTGGTTAGAATTGTGAAGAGATTGATGGAAAGGATAGAAATCAATGACATAAACCCACCCAAAGAGAATTTTCACAAAACTCTGATTCGAAATCCCAATTTCATAAGAAATCCTCCCTAGATCAGACAAGGAGAACCCAGAGACCAAAGGGAACAAAGAGGTGTTGATCAGAAAATTAGGCCACCTCTTCAAGAAAACTACGTTGATGAAGGAGAAGAGAGCATTGAGGAATCAGATGGCATTCACATAAATATTATGGTGGTAAATGACAACAATTCCATATTTTTTACTCAAGAAGAACAATACCTTTTTCTCCTTTCACAGGCCGAAGTAGATGAAGAGGATCCAAAACAACAAGAATTTGAAAATGCAATAATGGAAGTCCACAGACAATACAACTTGAGGAGAAAAAAGTCTAACGGAAACCCAACTAAGAAATATTATGAAACTAAGAAAGCTTGTGAAACTAAGAAAACCTTCGATACTACTCCTAATAAAGTTCTTGAAAAGAAAAACTCAAATACCCCAGCAAAAATAACTCTTGAATCTTTACCAAGGACATCTCAAACTGAGGTTGCATCCACAAGACATCCTAGTTCTACTGCACAAAAAAACGTGGCTGATAAATTAGATTTTCAGATTCAAAGAAGAAATTGTACCACATTCCACCTGGAAAGTGATCTATATGGATGTTGGTGGCTTCCCACCTATTCCAGCTGGTTCATTTTGGCAGTTTTCTAGTTTGGCAGTTTTTTTCTTAGTTTTCGGGTCCCTGACTCATGGGGCCGTTTTGAGGCCCCAAACAACATTTTTAGGGCTCACCACAATAAAAAATTCCCTTTAATTGATCACAAAAATGTGTATTCCTCAGATAGAACTTTCCAATGGGCTATCGTGCGCCTAAAACAAAGATCGTATGCAAACTTTACGACCTTGGAAAGTTGATGTACTAACTTACCCAAACAGGGCCCATGTGACTTTTGGCGCTTCATCTCCTAGGGTTAGGTTTTTGGATGTCTACTGTTTTTGACATTCCTATTTATTGTAAAAAGGCCTCCAGAGCCTCATTGTAACCATATTCTTGCAAATGAGCGCAATCCTCATATCTCTTCTTAGAGATAAGCCGCCACCATTCCATCAAGCTTGTTTTCTGCTGCATTTTACAGTTTCAGCTTATTTCCTTATTGAATAGAAAACTAGTTTTACTATATCTCTGTTATTCTATTTTAAGCATCTTTTAATAATCTGTATTCATTTCATTCTACTCATAAAATATGAATCAATGGTATCATAGCGGTCTTCTCCTTGTCATCTTAATGCATGTCCCCAACGAGGTCAGGGTACAAAGAATTGGGTCTCGAGCTTGTTTATCTTGAGGAAAAAATATCTCACAGTCCCAAATGACCTCTCATGGAAAGGGAAAATAAAGATGATGCGATAGCAGATCCTTTCAAAATGTTTCTTGAGGAAGAACTCACACAAAAGAGGAACAAGATGATGGATAGTTTCTCGAAAATCCTTCAGCAGCTACCAACAAGTGATGCATCTTCCTCAAATGGAGGCACCTACCCCTTCAAGGTACAAATCAACTTCGATATTCCTATATTTGAAGGTCATATAGACGCGGATGTTGTAGACAAGTGGTTGAATCTAATAGAAGGGTATTTTTCTATCCATAACTTTTCAAATAGAGAAAAATTAGTTTTGCACTCCTCAAGGTCATTGCAAATCCAAGAACTTCTCCATAAGGGGCACATCCATCCCATCTCATCGCCTTGTGGGAGCCAAAACATACTGGTGCAGAAGAAAGATAGGACATGACGATTATGCATTGATTACCGGGACCTAAATAAAATCACAGTCTGGAACTGGTACCTGATTCCCCGAATCGATGACCTCCTTGATCAGCTCACGGGGGACAAATACTTCATTAAGATTGATCTGATGTCTGGCTACCACTAGGTCCCAATAGAACATACACATGTATGGAAGACTGCCTTCAAGTCAAAAGAAGGACTTTTTGAATGGTTGGTCATGCCCTTTAGTTTGAAAAATTCTCCAGAAAATTTTATGAGGATGATGGATGATATCCTATGAAATTTCACCGATGCTTTTGTAGTGGTGTATCTCGATGAAATCGTCATCAACAACAAGATTTGGGTAGAACACTTGCAACATATTTCGTAGGTTTTGCACACGCTGTGACAACACAAACTATTTGAAAACTTGGAAAAATGCTCCTTCGTCATGGACATGGTCCATTACTTAGGCTACATCATTGATCAACATGGTATGCATGTGGATCCAACCAAGATCCAGGTCATCCGTGACTGGCCAGCCCCAACCACACTCACTGATCTTCAAATTTTCTTGGGCCTCTCCAATTTCTATCATATGTTCGTGTTGGGATTCTCGCATATCGCATGGGCCCTCAACCAAGTAACCAGGGGTGGAGGTAAGGAAAATTTTGTGTGGGGGCTATCCCAACAACAAGCCTTCTATGAACTGAGGCAACGTTTGTGATCATGCCCAGTATTTTCATTACCGGACATGAAACATCCCTTTGATATCAAGACAGATGCTTCACACTATGTTGTGGGCATTTTTCTCACTCAGCACGACCATGCCATGGCATATCATAGTGAGACACTATTAGATGTTGTATGTAAGTACCCTAATTATGACAAAGAAATGTACTCCATTGTGCAATCCTGCAGCTGGTGGAGACATTACATTCTAGAGAAGGAGAAATTCATCCACACTTATCACAATCCACTACAGTTCATGTAGAGCCAAGGAAAATTGCAGAATGACTGCCATCAGAATTGGTCCTTATACTTACAACAGCTCCACCTCAACATCAAGTATAAAACATGAAGTACCAACCAATTTGTTGATTGCCTCAGCCAACCTTCAATTGTAGCACACACCATGATGCTAGACTCTTGCGGCCATGAGACCTATGAATGGCCCCACCTCTATGAGATAAACCATGACTTCTGCACCACCTACCAAATGTTGGGAGCAAACTCAGTGGTCACTAATTTCCATATTCAGGATGGACTGTTGTGTCATCTAGGTCATTTCTACGTTGCATCGAGCGAGCACATGAAGCTAATTTGGGAATCTCACTACAGTCAGGTGGAATGACACTTTGGCATCGAAAATACAGTGGTAGTGCTACAAAAACATTTCTACTGGATGAAACTTCGATGGGATGTCAGCAAGTATATCAAGTCATGCATCACCTGCGCTATTGCCAAACCAACCACTAAGAAATAGGGCCCATACACCCCTCTTCCTACTCCTGACAAGCCATGGGAATCCATCTCAATCGACTACATGTCAAGCCTCCCTTCCACCAAGAGGGGCAATGACTGTGTTTTTGTGGTTTTCGATCGCTCTTCCAAGATGGCGATTTTGGATGCCTGCAAGAAGAACATCACTGTAGAGGATCCCACAAACCATTGTCTCAGATCGGGACATTCGGTTCCTCATCACATTCTATTCGAGCCTATGGGAAATATTGGATACCAATCTCACCAAATCCACTTCCTTCCATCCCCATACAGATGGTCAAACTAAGGTCATCAATCGGATGATTGTACATATCCTACACATGTACAATTCCAATCACCCCTGCACATGGGATGAGAGTCTTCCCTATGTCCAGCATAGCTACAATCGAGCCCTGCATAACTCAACTGGACACAACCCCTTTCAAGTGGGGTTGGGATTTTAACCATTGGACCCCATGGATGTGACACTACCCCTAGTGAACACTTCGGCCGACTCATCTCCTGCTCCACCAACATCTTACAAATCCACTTGATTCATTGAGAGGATCCATCACATCTTCCAATAAGTTCAGGATATTTTACATAAGTCCAATGCCAATTACATGCAACACCATGATCAACACTAAGTGCCACATAATTTTCAGGTGGGTGACAAAGTTTGGTTGCACTTGCATAAATAAATCCTTACAGGGCCCCATTGGAAGATTCACCCACTCCAGTATGGGCCATACACCATCACTACAGCTATGGGTGACAATTATTTTATGCTCAACATCCCCCCTTTCCTTGGCCTAGACCCAGTATTCAACTTGGCTCTCCTTTGGCCATATTTCCCACCATTATTGGACACCTTCGAGATATCAGAGCCATTTACACCAACAAAGCTCAACCCTGACTGCATGCAACAGGCATCCAATGATCAGATTGTGGACACACAGATCAAGGGCACATGACATCAAAGGATCCAACTTTATCGAGTTGTCAAAGTAGGGAAGCTCCTACACCAAGGCAAGTGGCTCACTCAGGGCCAAATTCAGTAGAAATTTCCTCATATGATGGGGGAACTCAATGAAATGGAGATAATTTCTTCCTAAGGGGGGAGGATTGGTCCATATGGATGTCAGTGGCCTCCCACCTATTCCATTTGTTCATTTTGGCAGTTTTTTAGTTTGGCAGTTTCTTTCCTAGTTTTCGGGTCCCTGACTTGGGGGCCATTTTGAGGCCCTAAACAACGTTTTTAGGGCTCTCCACAGTCAAAAATTCCCTTTGATTCATCATTGAAAAATGTTTATTCCTCAGGTAGACCCTTCCAACAAGATATCGTGCACCTAAAATGGAGATCGTATGAAAAAGTTACGACCCCGAGAAGTTGATCTACTAACTTACCCAAATGGGGCCCACATGACTTTTGGTGCTTCATCTCCTAGGGTTAGGTTTTTGGATGTATAGAGTTTTTGACATTCTTGTTTATTGTAAAAATTCCTCCAGAGCCTCATTGTAATCATATTCTTGCTAATGAGCGCAACCGTCACATCTCTTCTCAGAGATAAGCCATCACCATTCGAGCAAGCTTGTTTTCGACTGCATTTTAGAGTTTCAGCTTATTTTCTTATTGAATAGAAAACCAATTTTACTTATTTTGTGTTAAGCATCTTTTAATAATTTGTATTCATTTTGTTATACTCATAAAATCCAAATCATAAAGTGAATTGTCCAAACTGAAAATACCTATTCCTCTGATAGAATTGATGAACAAAAATGCTTACATATCACAAGTGATTAAAGCATTAAACATAGAACCGTGAGTAGGCACAGATACTGTGAACATTTTTGATGATAAACTTGAGCTTTTGTTTGGTCCTAAGGTTGAGGGACAAACATACAATGGTTGTGTTCTTCCTTTTTACATCAGTTTGAATATTCATGATAAGACATTACAAAATACCATGATGGATTCTGGCACTTCTCACAATCTTATGCCCAAGGTTGTGATGGAGAAATTAGGGCTTTATATTAATAGACCTTACAAGGATTTATACTCCTTTGATTCTAGCAAAGTTAAATGAATAGGTCTGATCAAAGACTTGTGTATCACCTTGTCACAAATCACAGCTAAAAGCATGGTAATGGATATTGTTGTAGCAGATACTCCCCCAATGTATGGCATGTTATTATCTCAATCATGGGGTGCCAAGTTAAAATGTACCTTAGAGATGGAAATTTCTTATGCCACCATTCCTTTATTTGGTCATTAGAGAATATTGTATAGGGAGACTCTGATGAAATACATGGTCAACAGTCAAGAGAAACCCCATAACTAACCTTTGTATTATGTTCATTCTGATCTGGACTCCTTCATTTTATATAATGATGGTGACATGGATAGTCAAATTGCATGATTGGAAGATGATGTGTGTAACCTGGAGGAAACTAAAGCAATCCCTGAGGAAAGTAAGACATTGACAATACAAACTGATGAACCAACAAAACCTCTCTGGAGTTTATATTTTAATGGAGCTGGGGTGTGGGTGCATAATCCAAGAGAAAGGTATTAAAAAAACCATTCTTATAAATTAAATTTCCAATGAACCAATAATATAGCTGAGTATGAAGCATTGATGCTTGGCCTGAAATTGCTGAAGAAAATTGGTGCCAAAATAATTTCAGTAAGAGGTGATTTTGAACTTATCATTAAACAAATCAAAGGTGAGTATTCTTCCAAACACCCAAGACTCATAGCTTATAGAAATGTTGTTTTGGATGTTTTACAATGTTTTACTGAATATGAGTTGCAGGTGATTCCTAGAGGCAAAAATATACTTGTTGATGGACTGGCTAATTCAAAAGCCACTTGTAAAATATCGTTTCACCCAAATCACCAATACACAGTGGAGGTGAAATGAAAATCTACTATCCAAGAAATTATCAGGTACTGACAAGTGTTTGGTAATGATGAATAGATTGATGATTTCCTACAGTCTAAAAATGAATTTGAGTGTGCAAACATTGATGTATATAGTGATGATGATAGTGTAAATAAATTAGATTCGGAAGAAATAAATGAAAAAGATGAAAACTCATATATTTTGCAATTGAAGAATAATATTTTACCTAGAGGGTTGGTTCCTTTAGAAGAACTGTTTGATTTCAATGTTGTAGAAAAAAAGCCAAAAATTGAACCTACTAGAAAAGATGTTGAGGAATGTAACATAGGAACAGATAAGGAACCTAAAATGATTAAACTATCCAAGTCTCTACCTCCAGAGAAAAAACATAAATATATTGAACTATTCAAAGAATTTGTAGATGTTTTTGCTTGGAGCTATGAAGATTTGAAATATTATGACACCAGTATCATACAACACAAAATACGTATAAAAGAGGAACATAAACCTTTCAAACATAAACTTAGAAGAATCAAACCTAAGTTAATCACCCTAATTGAAAAGGAAATCAGGAAAATGTATGATGATAAAATCATCGTACCCCTAAGGTTCTCAAAATGGGTTTCTAATCTAGTCCCTACCAGAAAAAAGAGTGGAGAAATGAGGCTCTGCATTGATTTCAGAAACCTCAACAAAGTCTCCCTTAAAGACAACTATCCTCTGCCCAAAATGGATCACATATTACAAAAGGTATTTGGAGCTAGTAGGATCTCTTTGCTAGATAGTTTTTTTTCTCATAACCAATTCCTTGTCCACCCTGATGACCAAGAGAAAACAACGTTCACTACACCCTGCAGAACTTTCATGTATGTGAAAATGCCCTTTGGTTTAATGAATGATGGTGCCAAATTACAGTGAGAAATGGACATTACCTTTGCAGATGAACTTTGGAGATTTATCATCATATACTTGGATGAGGTAACTGTTTATTCAAAAACATATGAAGAACACCTCCGACACCTCAGAAGAGTTTTCGAAAAGTGCAGAAAGTTTGGAATAGTTTGGAATATCACTCAATCCCAAGAAAACAATGTTTGGTTTAGAAGAGGGGAAATTGTTAGGAAACATTATATCTAAATATGGGATCAAGATAGACCCTATAAGAATTGAAGCCATCCAGAAGTTAGACCATCCTAGAAACATTAAGGAATTGCAGTCCTTGATAGGAAAAACAATTTTTTTGAGAAGATTCATACCTAATTTGGTAGAGCTCCTCAGAAACATAACAAACATGCTTAAAAAAGATACAAAAATAAAGTGGAACACAAAAGATAAGCAGTCCTTTGATCAAGTGAAATAGACATTGGGACAAGCCCCTATATTAATTAGTCCTGACTATACTAAATATTTCTACTTATTTTATTTTTCTTCTAAACACACCATTGCAGTGGTCCTTTTGCAGAAAAACAGTGAAGGCCATGAACAACCTATAGCATTTTTTAGAAAATCATTGAGAGATGTTGTATTGAACTACAACATCATGGAGAAATAGGATTTTTCCTTGGTAAAAGAAATTAAAGATTTCAGATTTTACATTCTCCATTCACATATTATTGCTTATGTTCCTAATGTAGTGGTGAAAGATATTCTGACTCAATATCACTCATATGGAAGAAGAGGTAAATGGATTGTTGTGATCCTTGAGT
Organism: Picea engelmannii; assembly: GCA_009831015.1. Classification (NCBI taxonomy): domain Eukaryota; kingdom Viridiplantae; phylum Streptophyta; class Pinopsida; order Pinales; family Pinaceae; genus Picea; species Picea engelmannii. Next base: position 131,209 of record ML786459.1, on the reverse strand, counting down.
ATGATATAGATATCAAACCAACCAAGATGATCAAGGGTCAAGGGTTAGCCAAATTGATGGCTGAATCAAATTTTCATGCTTTAGATATAAAATTTATAGCTGCAGTTGATGAACAAGGAGAGTAGGCATCTCCACATGTCAAAAATGTATTGTCAAATTCTCCATGGTATGCAGACATTATCTTTGTATTTCATCATTTACAAGATCCTCCTGGTTTGACAAAAACTAAAGATAGACTTTTAAAACATAAATCCTTGAAACATTGTATTCTAAATGGAAATATTTACTAGAAAGATGATAGAGTCATTTTACTGAATTGCTTATTGAAAGATGAAGATGACAGAGTCTTGCAGGAGTTCCATGAAGGCGATTGTGGTGGGAATTTGATCATGCTTGAAACCATTTTAGGAGATTTCACTCTCTCAGTCAGTTGACCTCCATACCATCATAAATGTACCTAAATCTATATCCATAGCCATATATGTTCGTGTAGTTGGTTAGCTTGGGTGTTGGACTGAAGAAGCGGGTTGTCAGGCCCGTGGAATATTGAAGAGGTGTGTTTTCAGGACCGTGAGAAATTCCTCTCTAGGTGAGAGAACTGTTGGGAATTTATTTCCTTAGGGTGCTAAACTACAACTATAGGGCTCATAGACTTCCTATCCGGCTTGTTGTTGAAGCCCTGGAAGGGAAGTGGGGCATCTGAGGGACTATTGAGCAGAGAAGGGGCACACATCCTGGGGTGGGATAGGAATGTGGGGAATGAGGGACTGTAGGTTGTTAGTTTGAGTTGGCACCTGTGACAGAGTCTTTCATGTTGTCTATGATCCATTAGCCTTGTTAGGAATCCCTTTACCCGGGTGGATTTTAGTCCCATATCGGGGGTGACCCACTGGTGAGAGTGATGAGCAGTGTGGTATACGGCTGGGAGGTTCGTGGAAGGTATGCACACAATCTATAACATTATTACCAAGCTAAGTGTCAACTGTGTGATAAAATTACATGCCGCATTATTATTTACATGTTTATTTTTATGGGTTTATCCTGTGTATGATTTATAATTTTGTTTATATTATAGGCATTGCTTGCATATGCTACATGTATACATTTACTATTATTTCCGTGTGAATCTATGCATTTACAGATGTATTTGTATGTTTACATTTTATATATATGTTTTCACAAGAGCTCTGTGTGTATATATTTTAATTTCATGCAGTTCGAAAATTTTATGTGGCATAGATCAGTTGGATGTTGGGTATGTTATAGTATGTTCCGTAGAGAGAACACAATTGTTATCTCTTGTATCGTGGCCCAACCTGGGTGGACGGAGACATTACAATATGGTATCAGAGCTTCAGTTTTCAATATTGAGCCTGGATGGGCCGAGAAGGCTGAGTTGAAGCAAAATTTCATAGAGGATTGATTTCGAACTGGCCAAATATCAACTTATAGAGCGTCCATGGTAAAAAGTAACAACAATTCCACAGAATTGGGAAAAAACCCCAATTTGTGTTGTTAAATTCATGGGAAAATGGAGAAATTTGCCCATGTGGTGATATATTAATGATTTAATATCTATTCTATCAAATTCAGACCTGAAATTGGTCGAATTTGAAGTTATAGTGAAGCCATGACAGATGGAGCGAGTTTTGTAATTAAAATTCTCAATTCGTGACTTGAGTTTGGGAAAAAATCGTTCCAGAAATGTTAACCCACAATGATTTCTTGTTGTAGAGGTTGAACTGGTGTTATCGGGTGAAATTGAAAAGATTTCATAGTTTCAAAATGTCTATGGAAGAAATGGGGAAACATTTAAGAAAAAGCCCCAATTTCTGCACTGAAATTCACGAGGAATTGATGCGCATAAAAATGAATGTGTGCAGGTGGGCACACTAAAAATGAATGATCCATAGTAAAAAGCATGTGATATGTAAAAATTTGGTTCCACAGGGAAAAATGTTGGCATGCTGGTGCGCGCACTAAAGTTTGGCACCATGTGGAAAAATAGTGGCGTACTGGTGCGCGTGATAAATTTTGGCACCGCGTGGAAAAATATTGGTGTGTGGGAGCGTGCACTAAAATTTGGCGCCGCATGAAAAAATATTGGTGTGCAGGTATGCACATTAAATTTAGCATTGCACGGTGTGCATACACATAATAAGGTGTGTGCGGTGTGCACACACATGATAATGGCATGCATGGTGTGCGTAGTATTTGTTGAGCGTAGAGGAGTTTGGTTGGTGCATGTGCAATGTGGGTATATGTTGTTGTGCAACAGTTTTGTTAATGGTGCATGCAGGGTATTGGTGCACAATGGGGAAATACTAAACTTTGGCATGGTAGAATGCATATAGTGAAATGTGCGTGGAATATTACTACACGATACAAAAACTGCGTGCAACAGGTAATAATGCAAGAACCAAAACTGCACGCGGTGAGTATTGGCGTGCGACAAAAAAGTAGTGCGTACCATTTATTGGCACAACAGAGAAGTGAAGCATAGTGGTTAAAGGTGCATGGAGCACGATTTACCTTGTGATGTTACTGTGCATCCTAAATATGGGTGTACAGGTTGAAATTTGTGCGCACGAATCGTTTGGATGGTGAACAATAGCGGAAAACCAACGAATTTTTGTGACATTTTATATTGTTTAAACATCATGTTTTTGCAGACTGTTTTTTAGGGCCTTAACAATGTTTTTAGCTACTCAAAAACCATGAGAACAGAGTGTGTTAAGGCACACTCTATTTCTATAGCTCCAATAAAATATCCCAGAGAGATATTTCTAATGGTGTAAACCGTTCATCAAATAGATCTTTTATGAGAAAGTTACAGCACAAATAGTGGTGGGTAAATTTTAAGACCCATATAACTTCAAAGAGCCATAACTTTTGGCTCCATAATCAAATTGAGGCACAGGAGTAGTCAATGGAAAGATATTGAACCATATAAGATATTCCCAGAGGAGGATGAGATTAGAGGGATGGATTTCCATTTGGGCATTGAAGGAACAAACTCCAATAGACATGGAGAAGGAAGGGATGAAAACATGAATATGGTAGAGACCATTAAAAATTTGCATAAGGATGTGAAAAGGAATAAAGCTAATAATTAAAGGMTTATGAGAKCCAATGAGAAACATGATGACTTCAAAATGAAGTTAATGYAGAGCTTGAATAGAATAGAAAATAATTTGGATAAGGAGAGTGGCTCAAGAAAATCAGGAAGTCATAGGCCTCCTGATGAGAAAATAAGAGAAAGGATTTTTAGCAGACATCACCACCATTCCCCAAGGMATTTCAATAAGATATCACATATCATATCAAGTACATCCCCTATGAGGAAGCATAAGGGATTTGGGTGGATGAGCTACGAAGATAAATGAACAAAATCAAACCTCCTACATTTGATGGTGAGCACAAGAAGGATGAAGATGAAGATACATGGTTGTTGGGCATGAGAAATTATTTTCAATTGCATAATTCTTCTTCTCATGTAGAAGGTAGAATTGCTATCTATTAACTCAAGGGAAGACATCCATGTGGTGGGATCAACTTATGCAGGTGCAACACATTAAAAATAAAAATGTTACTTGGAGGGAATTCAAGAAGTATTTTGAGAAGAAACACTTGACTAAGAGATATTATGAAAAGAAAATGAAAGAGTTATTTGAACTCAAGCTTGGGAGTATGATCATTGATAAATATGAAAGAAGGTTTTTAGAACTTATGAAGTATGTTTCTTTCATCAAGGATGAGACAGTTAAAATTCAAAGGTATTTGAGTGGATTGCCATCATTCATCAGTGAAAAAAATATAATATGATGATCCAAATACATTGGAGGAGACCGTAAGGAGAGCTAAATTCCTATATGATCAACAAAAAGAAAGGCCAACTTTCCAAAAATATTGGGAAGAAAAAAAGAAGTTCAAGATGGATTAGAGGAAGAAGGGAGCTAAGCCACCATTCTTCAGAAATAATACTCAGGGACAACCAACTTCTAGAGAACCTAGAATGACTGAGAAAAGGATTCAAAGGCCAAGGAAACCCCCTATTCAATGTTGGGGTTGTAAAGGAGACCATATGTTCAGATATTTTCCTCATAGAGGTGAAAAAGTGAGGATTGTTCACAATGTACAACAAGCTGAAACAATGGAGAACATTGTTGGACAACTGAGAGGGAGGGATGAATCAGTTGTTACCATGCTTAAAAAAAATGCTTATTTTAAACTCTGTGCAGAAAAATTAATAACAATCACAATAATATAGGGAGGTAAGCAATAGAACATTCAACATCAGTCACACATATGAAATATACAGAGATAGATATTTCCTGAGGAAACCCATAAAGGGTAAAAACATCTTCTTCTTGGTATGATAAGTAATCTTTACTTTCTATACATTATCATACATATGAGTTCCAACTCATTGTGAGGCTAAAACCTCTATTTTGCAAGCTGCAACTTCCTAAGAGCACCAACTCTTTGTTTTCTCTAGCACCAACTAGAAGGAAGCACCAACTCCCTGTGTTTCTCTAGCACCCACTAGAAGGAAACACCAACTCCCTGGTTTCTCTAGAACCCACTAGAAGGAAGCAACAACTCCCTAAGTGTTCCAGCACTAACTGGATGGAAGCACCAACTTCCAGTCACACAAGCACCAACCTGTAAAACAAAGAACACCAATTCTCCCTTGAACCACCCTGCCACCCTAGTTTCTCTAGCTGCAACCAGATGGAAGCTACAACTCCCTATGTTCACACACCCACTTGAAACTTTGAGGACAACAATCCTCCCTAGCACCTCCCAACCACCCTAAAATATCAAGTTTGCTTTTTATCAATTTATCACAGTGATACAATATTTATCAATGGCTTACCAGTCTCATCACTATTCTGCTACACTGCTCTACTCTACCTGCATCAGTGTCTTCCTGCACACTTTTCCTTGCACTTTATGTTATTTAGCCTTTTATTCTCTCTGATCCATGTCCATTCGATGAACCATTCCTCTTCTCTGTATTTCATCTGCTGCACACTACCTCCTTCTACACACCTGAATCACTCTCAACAATAGCATGCATCTCTTCTATGTTTTGTGCATTTATACTATCTGTGCACCTTCTTCATCCTCCATACACAGTGCCTCTGCATGCTCTTCAACGTGCCACTGTTTTGTTCATCGGGTTGTTCACTGCCACCCCACTTTTTCTCTGTTTCTCTCACTCAAGCATCAACACACTCTCTCTGTTCTACATGTTCTCCTCATGTCAAGTCCTTTTCCCAATCATCATGGCAATTCCTTAGCTTTTCTGGCAGTTATGACCATGTTTTCATCATCATTGGGTGTTATGCTAAGATTCCTTAGACTTTCTAGCAGTCGAGACTCTTTGTCTTCTCTATCATAGTCGAGCTCATCATCTCTGTTATAGTTACAGGATTTAATTCTCTTCCATCTGTCAATTGCCTCTATCAATAGTCTTCATTCCACTGGTAGATGCCTTGAGACTCTTCAGCTCCACTGGAAATCACACTGAAGCCTCCTTGATTCCTTTAGCAGAAACCATTAGTGGTTTCTATCAGTTACAGTGCGAACCTTGAAATGGAGCCTAGCTATGCTAGTTCCTTCCACTTATGTGACTACCGACGGTGACCATAGGCTACATCAACATTTTGGCATTCAACATTTCAGCATTCCTGTGATGAAGTGTCTTGACACTCCAAGTCACGATCCCCGAAATGGAGCTTGGTTGCACTAGCTCCTTCCTCCATCTTCCACAGATGTGACCACTGGTTTTGACCACAGCCTTATTCAAAAACGTATTTCACACTTTCTCATTTTAGGGATTTTGTAATGAGTCGTCTCGACTCTCCATTTCACGGGCTCCGAAATAGAGCTTGGATTCTATAGCTCTGCTCTCCAACTCTCGACAATGTGACCACAAGATATGAGCACTCTCCAATCAAGCAAGAACTTCACTCTCCATATCAATGGTCCATGATCCATGGTGATCGAACGACTATCCTCTGCCCCAAGACTTCAGCCTTCAATACTTTGGGGGAGTGATGAAGCTAAAACTCCCAAAGAAAAACTCCCGGAGTGAGATCACTCTTGCATCACTCGATGACATGTCGTGACCCGAGTGGCTGCCATGTGTTACTCTAAATTGTGATTTAGAAACTTCACGGGCCTTCATCGTGCCTGATCAATGGTCCAAATCAAACCTTGATCCAATGGCTAGGATTCAATGGCCAAGATCATTTCACAAATTCATGATCCTTCATTGTGCCTGATTCAGGATTTCAACGTTTTGCATTTCAAAACTTTGGGACTCTTGTGATGAAGAGTCTCGACTCTTGACTCCTCCAACTCCCAATATCCAAAACCTTTTTTGATGTGCCTATTTTAGGATTTTGGAATTTTGCATTTCGCAACTTCAGGACATCTGTGATGAAGAGACTCGACTCTTGACTACTCCAACTCCTGATATCTGAAACCTTTGTTGATGTCCCTATTTTGGGATTTTTGCGTTTCACATTTCATGATTTTATACCGTGAGTTGCTTCCTTGAATCTTGGATTTTACACTTCTAAATGGGATCCAACGATCACTTGTTGAACTTTCCATTTACATGCCATTATCCCTGCATTGTTGGTCATGATCTTTGCCGTCAATGACAAGCACACTCTTGCACTCTGCGCGCACCTATGAACTATCTATTATGGTCTTCATGAGCTTGCTTTGTTGCGTCTTCCAAAAATACTTCTGGTGCCCACCTGGCACATTATACCTATACTCAAGGCATCATCGCTCCTGTACTTTCAATCAATGACAAGCATACGTTGTCTGTAAAACATGCCAACAATCTCCCCCTTTGGGATTGATGGCAACAAAGGCACCCGCATTTGTTCTTTTCTCCTCCTTTGACATCAATGTCAAAGAAAACACACTCCCCCTAAGTTGTTGTAGTATTTTTCGGAGGTATCAGATATTCGATCAATACAAACTCCCCCTAACAGGATGGACTCTCTTAGGTGTGAGATGGGATGACACCCAACTTCTGTCGGAGTTATTCAAATGGTTTCTTGGATAGGGGTTTAGTAAATATGTTTGCAATTTGTTCTGTGGTTGGAATGTAATGGATCTGAACAATCTAATTGGTGACCTGCTCTCTCAGAGAATGGTATTTTATGGGAATATGCTTGGTCTTGGATTGGAATACAGGATTCTTGGACACACTGATGGCACTAGTGTTATCACAATGAATTGGGATCGGTGCAACGTATTTTACCTCCAAGTCTACAAGTGTCTAAATCATCCATAATACCTGAGTGCAACAGGTAGTAGCAGCAATGTACTCCGCCTCAGTAGTTGATAAAGAAATGGAACCTTGCTTTTTACTCAACCATGCTACTAGAGAATCTCCTAAGAAGAACGCACGTCCACTCGTGTGTTTCCTTTCATCCATGTAGTTAGCCCAATCAACATCTGAGTAGACTAATAATTGAAAATTCTGATCTTAGGATACCATAGGCCATAGGTCATTGTTTCTTTCAAATATCTAAATATCCTTTTGACAACTAGCAAGTGACTTTGTTTAGGTGTAGACTGATATCTTCCTACCATTCCAATAGCATGCATTATGTCTGGGTGAGATGTTGTGATGTACAGCAGGATGCCTATCATTGACCTATATGAACTTTGATCAACATCAGGTGAGTCATCATCCTTGTTTAATTTGCATCTAGTAACCATAGGTGTGCCCACAGGTTTAGAATCTTCCATTTGAAACCTTTTCAACATTTCTCTTAGATATTTTTCATGATAAATGAACATCCCTTCAGACCTCTGAGTAATTTGTAGACCAAGAAAAAATGACAGTTCACCTATCATAGACATTTCAAACTCAGACTCCATGGAAAAAGCAAACCATTGTACCAATGAATCCTTATTACATCTGAAGATGATGTCATCTACATCGACCAACACGATGAACAAATCATTATCCTCTGTTTTGATATATAGATTGTTGTCAATTGTACGTCTCTTGAACCCTTTTTCTTTGAGATACGTATCCAATCTGTGATACATGTTGAAATAATGTAATTGCGAAGAGCATTCTTATTATTATTGTTATTTTATTATTAGGATTAATCCCCATTGTGGATTAATCATGTCGGCAATTGTATTAGGACCAAATCCCCTTTTGCGGATTGGTCAATAGACAATTATAATAGGCAGAATAAGAAGTCGGCCCCAACAATTAATAAGAAGACCCGGAAATATAATAAAGGTGGGTTTACCCACCCAGATTAAGAAGTCAGCCCTGTCAGTGAAGAGACACTTCACACATGCCAGAACTTGTATAAATAAAGGAGGCTAGTGCCTCATTTAAAAATAACTCACTTTCTTAGTTTGAGAGACAAGTTATGATCTGTTACCGACAAAGGAGAGAGGAGAAGAAGAGTGGCACATCTCTTGGAGAGGACTATCTGTATTGGTTTGAGTTATCTTTTGAACATTGTATTGGAAATTTATGATAAGGAAGTTTTTGCTTGGTTTTCTTCCCCTGGAGGGTTTCCTAGGATAAATGTTGTGTCTCTTGTGAATGTGTATTTTTCAGTGATCTTGTTCTTATGTTGATCTTATCTATTGAAATGCAAAGAGCTATAATAATTGCATAAACATTAACATGGTATCAAATCCAACCTGAAGGAATCATATTTCGCAAGAGGAAAAATGTCACTATTACCATACCCAAAAATAAGGGTTTTGCAAAAGTGAATCTTTTCAGCTCCCTAACCACCTAGAAAATTGCACCCTCCCCCATGGATCATTTTCGCACTTAGAGCACACCTTTTCAGTGGCTAGATCTTGAAGAAATTAATCACAATAAATTAGAGACAACAACAACAACATGGCGGAAAAGGCATAATAGCCAACACTCTTTTATTCACTCCAATGTTACATATTTATAGTACAATGGGTGATTCCACCTCATAGAGAGATTTGCTCTAGATCCTAAAATCATGCATGATGACTAGGCTAGGCAAT
>ML786459.1:92277-102801 GCA_009831015.1 Picea engelmannii | reverse complement strand
ATATTTCCTGAGGAAACCCATAAAGGGTAAAAACCTCTTCTTCTTGGTATGATAAGTAATCTTTACATTTTGTACATTATCATACATATGAGCTCCAACTCATTGTGAGGCTACAACCTCTGTTTTGCAAGCTGCAACTTGATTAGAGCACCAACTCTTTGTTTTCTCTAGCACCAACTAAAAGGAAGCACCAACTCCCTATATTTCTCTAGAACCCACTAGAAGGAAGCACAAACTCCCTGGTTTCTCTAGAACCCAATAGAAGGAAGCAACAACTCCCTAAGTGTTCCAGCACCAACTAGATGGAAGCACCAACTTCCAGTCACACAGTCACCAACCTGTAAAATAGAGAACAACAGTTCTCCCTTCAACCACCCTGCCACCCTGGTTTCTCTGGCTACAACCAGATGGAAGCTACAACTCTCTGTGTTCAAGCACCCACTTGAAACTTTGAGGACAACAGTCCTCCCTAGAACCTCCCAACCACCTTAAAATATCAAGTTTGTTTTTTATCAATTTATCACAGTGATACAATATTTATCAATGGCTTACCGATCTCATCACTATTCTTCTACACTTCTCTGCTCTACCTGCATCAGTGTCTTCCTACACACTTTTCCTTGCGCTTTCTGTTCTTTTGCCTTTTATGCTCTCTGAACCATGTCCATTCAATGCACCATTCCTCTTCTTTGTATTTCAGCTATTGCACACTACCTCCTTCTACAGACCTGAAACACTCTCAAAAGTAGCCTGCATCTCTTCTTTGTTTTGCGTATTTATACTATCTGTGCACCTTCTTCATCCTCCATGCACAGTGCCTCTACATGCTCTTCAATGTGTTATAGTTTTATTCATCAGGTTGTTCACTTCCACCCCACTTTTTCTCTGCTTCGCTTACTCAACCATCAACACACTCTCTCTTTTCTGCATGCTCTCCTCATGTTGAGTCCTCTTCTTGATCATCATGGAAATTCCTTAGCTTTTCTGTTGATTATGCCCATGCCTTCATCATCACTAGGTGTTATGCTGAGATTCCTTAGCATATCTAGTAGTCGAGACTCTTCATATTCTCTATCATAGTCGAGCTCATCCTCTCTATTGTAGTTATAGGCTTGAACACTCTTCCATCTGTCAATCACCTATATCAACAGTCTTCATTCCACTAACAGATTCCTTGAGACTCTTCATCTCCTCTGGCAATCACACTGAGGCCTCTTTGATTCCTCTGGCAGAAACCATCAGTGGTTTCTAGCAGTTACAGTGTGAACCTTGAAATGGAGCCTAGCTATGCTAGCTGCTTCCACTTACATGACCACTGGCGGTGACCACCGACTACATCAAAATTTCGACATTCATCATTTCAACATTCCTGTGATGAAGTGTCTCAACACTCCAAGTTGCGATCCCCGAAATAGAGCTTGGTTGCGCTAGCTCCATCCTCCATCTTCCGTAGATGTGACCACTGGCTGTGACCACATCGTTATTCAAAAATGTATTTCTCACTTTCACATTTCATGGATTCTGTGATGAGTCGTCTCGACTCTCCATGTCACAAACTCTGAAATAGATCTTGGCTTCTATAGCTCTACTCTCCAGCTCTCGACAATGTGACCACGAGATATGACCACTCTCCAATCAAATAAGAACTTCGCTCTCAAGATCAATGGTCCATGATCTGTGGTGATTGGATGGCTATCCTCTACCCCAGGACTTCAGTCTTCAAGACTTTGGGGGAGTGATGTAGTTAAAACTCCCGAAGCAAAACTCCCGGAGTGAGGTCACTCTTGCATCACTCGATGATGTGTTGTGACCCAAGTAGCTACCATGTGTCACTCTGAATTGTGATTTTGAAACTTCACGAGCCTTCATCGTACCTGATCAAAGGTCCAGATCAAACCTCGATCCAATGGTTAGGATTCAATGGCCAGGATCATTTCACAAATTCACGAGCCTTCATTGTACCTGATTCAGGATTTCGATGTTTCACATTTCACAACTTCAGGACTCCTGTGATGAAGAGTCTCGACTCTTTACTCCTCCAACTCCCGGTATCTGAAACCCTTGTTGAAGTGCCTGTTTCAGAATTTCAGTGTTTCACATTTCACAACTTCAGGACTCCTGTGATGAAGAGTCTTGACTCTTGACTCCTCCAAATCCTAGTATCTGAAACCTTTGTTGATGTGCCTATTTTGGGATTTCAGCATTTCACATTTCATGATTTTTACCGTGAGTTGCTTCCTCGACTCCTAGATTTTATGCTTCTGAATGGGATCCAACGATCACTTGTTGAACTTGCCATTGCCATGCCATTATCCTTGCGTTGTTGGTTGTGATCTTTGTCATCAATGACAAGCACACTCTTGCACTCTGTGTGCACCTTTGCACTATCTATTTTGGTCTTCACGATCTTGATCTGCTGCGTCTTCCCAAAATACTTCTGGTTCCCACCTGGCACATTATACCTGTACTCAAGACATCATCATTGTTGTACTTTCCATCAATTAAAAGCATACACTGCCTGTAAAACATGCCAAAAGACATGGGCAGAAATGTACCAAGGATCTATGCAGCCCTAGACAATAAGCAAGTAGAGTATCAATCACATATGATTTAATTGGAAGGTATGATTAAAAACCAAACTATTTCTATTTTAATTGATTAAGGAGCTATTCATAGTTATATAGATCCTGAGATAGTGCAAATTTACATTTGTCAAGAAGTAAGCATGGAAAATCTTGGTTGGTGCAGCTGGCTACCGGAGCCAAAAGAAACGTTAATGAAATGGTTAAGTCATTGATTCATATTTTAGGAGCATAAAAAAATGACTACATATTATTAATAGGTGCTTAATACAAAATAATAGAGATACAGTAAAACTAGTTTTCTATTCAACAAGGAAATAAGCTGAAACTGTAAAATGCAGTGAAAACAAGCTTATTGGAATGGTGGCGCTTATCTATGAGAAGAGATGTGACAGTTGCGCTCATTCACAAGAATATGATTAAAATGAATCTATGGAGGCCTTTTTACAATAAACAGAAGTGCCAAAAACCCTAGACATCCAAAAACCTAACCCTAGGCCAAAATTCATGTGGGCCCCGTTTGGGTAAGTCGTACATCAAATTCCCGAGGTCGTAACTTTAGCATACAATCTCTGTTTTAGGCGTATGATAACCTGTTGGAAATGTACTCTTGAGGAGATTCATTTTGGGGGTTGAATAAGGCCTTTGGTTATGATTAATAAGCTCGATCCAGAAAAGCCTTCATTTAGGCCCTCAAAATGGCCCCGGAAGTTAAAACTGCTAAAAATAGTAAATTTCCAAAATTGTCAGAAAACTGTTTTGAGCCAGTTGGAAGAGGTGGGTGGCCACCTATATCCACTTGGATTAGTCATGTATTATGGAAATGAATGGAATGAACACCAGGTCAGATTTGAACATCTTGTCTTTAGGTTCTTATCACTTCCTAATTGGGATGGATTGGTTAGATCAACATCATGCTATCTTAGACTCTCATAACAAGGAATCTACTTGCTTGGATGAGGAAGGGAACATAAGGAAAGTTCAGGGAATTCCTAGGAAAATAACCATCTGAGAAATTTCAGCATTGCAACTGAAGAAATGTTACAGCAAATGCTATCAAATATTTCTAGCACAAATGGAAGAGATACCTAAAGATAAGGTTCCAAATTTGGAATGTTATCCAGTCCTAAAAGATTTTGAAGATGTGTCCAAGGAGTTACAAGGACTACCCTAAAATAGAGATATTGATTTCTTTATAAATTTAATGCCTGGAGCAGCTCGAGTGTCAAAGACTCCTTACATAATGAGTACACCAGAGTTGAAGGAGTTACAAATGCATCTTGAAGAACTTCTGAAGAAGGGGTATATATGCCCAAGTGTGTCACCTTGTTGTGCCCCATTCTTATTCATGAAGATGAAATATGGGACATTAATATTGTGCATTGATTTCAGACAGTTGAATAAAGTGATTGTTAAGAACAAGTATCCTCTGCCAAGGATTGATGATCTCTTTGATCAATTGAAGGATGCAAAGATATTTTCAAAGATAGATCTCAGGTCAGGATACCATTAGGTAAGGATTAAGGAGGAAGATATCAACAATACCACCTTCTGGACAAGGTATGGTCATTATGAGTTCACAATGGTGCCATTTGGGTTCTCAAATTCACCAATTATTTTCATGTTCTTAATGAATGGTGTTTTCCAAGAATATTTAGACAAGTTTGTCATTGTCTTTTTGGATGAAAATATTATATATTCTAAGTCAGAGGAAGAGAATGAACATCATTTGAGGATGGTGTTTCAAGTATTAAGGGAGCATCAGTTGTATTCCAAATTGAGCAAGTGATCATTTTATCAAAATAAAGTTCATTATTTGGGACATATCATTTCAAAGGATGGGATAACAGTGGATCTGAAGAATATAGAAGCCATTAGAGAATGGTCAGTGCCAAATAATGTGACATAGGTGAGATCATTCATGGGCCTTGTAGGGTACTATATGAGATTTATTGAAGGATTATCAAAGATTTCACACCCAATCACTTCCTTACAAAAGAAGGGTGTGAAGTTTCAGTGGACATTGGATTGTTAAAAGAGTTTCCAACACTTGAAACAATTATTCACAAGTTATCCAATACTAAGTATTTCATACCCAAATGAAGACTTCATTGTATTCACATATGCATGTAAAGAAGGAGTTGGTGGAGTCCTCACTCAAAATGGGTTTGTTATATGTTATGAATCAAGGAAGTTGAAGGAGCATGAAAGACACTGTGCCACTCGTGATTTGGAGTTGGAGTCCATAGTGCATGCCTTAAGGAAATGGAGACACTACCTCATGGGGAAAAGGTTTGAGCTGAGGACAGACCATAATGGTATGAAATACTTATTTTATCAACCAACTCTAAATGCTAGGAAAAGCAGATGGTTAGAATTTCTAAGTGAATATGAATTTGATATAAAGCACATCAAGGGGAAAGAGAACAAAGTGGTTGATGCACTCAAGAKAAGAGTTCATGAAATGCATGCTACAACCATTATCATGTAMMAATCATATTTGAAACCCATAATTTTAGAGGCAGMAAAATTAGAWTTGCAATACAAAGATTTAGTGGAAAAATTACAACAAGGTAGTTTGCATAAGAAAATTGAAGAATACAAGCTAGATCATTATGAAATTCTCATGTACAGGTGCAGAATTTATGTACCAAATTCTTAGGTATTGAAAAATATGATATTGGGAGAAATGCATAATGTACCTTATGTTGGGCACCCAGGTTATCAGAAAACTATTGCAGTTGTCAAGAGAAAATACTATTGGCCAGGGATGAAGAAAGAAGTTGGTGATTTTATTGCCAAATGCTTGGAATGTCAAAAGGTAAATGTTGAGCATAGACACCCAGCTGGTTTGCTACAACCATTACCTATTCTTGAGTAGAAATGGGAAGTTGTAAAAATGGATTTCATGACCAAACTGCCCAAAACAAACAAGAAACATGATTATATCATGGTAGTGGTGGATAAGCTTATTAAAGATGCCCATTTTATTCCAGTTAAGATCAGTCACAAGGAAACCAACATTGCTGATGTTTATATGAGATAAATTGCACGACTAAATGGCATAACCATGACAATTGTGTTTGCAGAGATCCAAAATTTACCTCAAAATTTTCGAAAGGATTATTTAATGGATTTGGAACAAGTTTGAATTTTAGCACAATTTATCATCCAGAATCAGATGAACAAACAAAGAGGGTGAATCAAGTGATTGAGTATATGTTGAGGATGTATGTGATGGATAAACCATAAAAATGGGAAGAATACCTACACTTGGTAGAATTTTCTTATAGCAATGGGTACAAATCATCTCTAAAGATGAGCCCATTTGAGGCACTTTATGGCAGAAAGTGCAACACACCGGTAAGCTAGGATAACCCAACAGATAGAGTAGTGGTTGGGCCAGATTTACTCAGGGAAATGGAGGAGAAAAGATTGAGAATAAAACAAAATTTAAAGGTTGCCCAAGACAGGCAGAAAAGCTACGCTGATAAGGGCAGAACTCACAGGGAATTTAAAGTTGGGGACCATGTATTCTTGAAATTGAAAGCCAACAGAAGTTCCCTGAAGTTGGGAAACTGTTCAAAGTTGGCAGCTCTCTATTGTGGGTCAATAAATCCTAGAGAAGATTGGTCTAGTGGCTCATATGATTGCATTTCCTTCATCTATATCCGTTCATAATGTATTTCATGTATCATTTCTCAAGAAATATATACCTAATTCTAATCATGTTATTTATTGGAATGTGATTCAGGTGGAGCAAGAAGACACTTTTCAAGTGCATCCGATACGCATTCTGGACCAGAAAATCAAATAGCTCCAGAATCAAGCCATAGGGCTTGTAAAGGTCCAATGCACTTGGTACAGTCCTAAGGATGCTACTTGGGAACATGAGGATGAAATTCGAGTAGAATAACCGCATATTTTTGAGTACTTTTGAAACTTTTGTTGTATATGTGTACATGATGCACTAAGGATAGTGCATAAATAAGGGGAGAGGATTGTAATATCCGTAGGCCAAACCCAATTGTAAATGTAAATGCAAATCTACTTAAGATGGTGAGTTATTTGATATCATTTTGTATGCACCTTTCATGGCATAGTCCGTGCATGTACTGTGCAGTAAAATGATGAAGTGTGCACATTTTAGGATACCGCACACAACAACTTAAGTGCGTACGATTTTGAGGCCAGTGAGCCTTTTTGTACATGTTCTGCTTATATGATAGTGAGATAGTTATTATAAGATGGGATGGTTATGTTTTGATTAGGCCTGTCAAAGGTGAATGAGCCTATTTTTGTGTATATGTCTCATCATTAATATAAAATACATCGCTTCGTGTAGATCGATCACGATAAAAGATTATGGGGAACTAAAATCCACTATTTATGGAAAGGGTGGGGGCTAAGAGTTAAGGAAAAGGGGATAATCTAGGGATCTTAAGCCAAAAAGGAATACTATATTAATATTTCTTAAAGTATAAAGTATGGATAATTATTTTATCGTAAGTTATAAATATGGGGACAAGTGGGCCAAAGTATCTCCCAACATGACAAGTGTCAATTTGGGGGCATGCATACATATTTTTTGGACTTATTTCATTTTCCATCATTCTGACCATCATTCCTTCCATTATTCGATCATGTTTGCAACCATTCGAGGAGATTTAACTCACTGAGTCACTTGAACTCCATACCTTCAAAAATGTACCTGAATATGTATCCATAGTCATATATGTTCATGTAGCTAGTTATCTTGGGAGTTGGTCTGAAGAAGCGGGTTGTCAAGCCCGTGGAATAATCAAGAGGCAGGTTGTTAGGACCGTCAAAAATTCCTCTCTGAGTGAGAGAATTGCTGGGAATTTATTTCTTGAGGGTGCTAAACTACAACTACAGGGCTCTGAGACTTACTTTCCAGCCTATTGGTAAATCCCTGGAAGGGAGGTGGGGCAGCCAAGGGACTATTGAGAAGAGAAGGGGCACACTTCCTAGGGTGGGATAGGCATGTGGGGAATGAGGGACTGTAGAATGTTAATTTGAGTTAGCACCTATCACAAAGTCTTTCCTTTTGTCTATGAGACATTATCTTTGTTAGGAATCCCTTTACCCAGGTGTAGTTTAGTCCCAACTCGGGGTGACCCACTGCTGAGAGTGATGAGAAGTGTGGTCTAAGGTTGGGAGGTTCATGGAAGGTATGCATGTAATCGATGACATTATTACCAAGATAAGTGTCAACTGTGTGATAAAATTACATGTTGCATTAATATTTACATGTTTATTTTTATGGGTTTATCCTGTGTATGATTTATAACTGTGTTTATATTATGGGCATTGCCCACATATGTTTCATGTATACATTTACTATTATTTTCGTGTGAATCTGTTCATTTACAGATGTATTTGTACGCTTACATTTTATATATATGTTTCTACAAGAGCTCTTTGTGTATATATTTTAATTTCATGCAGTTCGAAAAATTTATGTGGCATAGCTCAGCTGGATGTTGGACATGTTACGGTGTGTTCCGTGGAGAGAACAAAAATGTTCTTTGTTGTATCGTGGCCTGACCTGAGTGGCTGGGGATGTTTCACTAGCCCACCTTGTTTTCAAATGCTCATAAAAAGGTAACATCCTTTCATAAGTGATATATCTTTGAAGGAAAAAGGAAACTTTTTCCTTTACCCTTGAAACCTATTTTGGTTGAAACTCTATTTCAGCAATGGGGTTTATATTTTATTGGAGAGATTCACCCACCATCATCAGGCCAACATAAGTGGATCCTCACATATACATACTACTTCACTAAGTGGATTGAAGATGTACCCTCCAGGAAATCCACTAATTTTGTGATTATAAAATTCTTGGAGACCAACATTCTATCTCGATTTGGATTCCCTAGGAAGATTATCACTGATAATGCGACAACTTCTATATAAAAAAATATGATAGAATTTTGCAATAAGTATCATATCACCTTATGACACTCTACAGCCTATTACCCTCAGGGAAATGGATTGGTAGTGTCCTCTAATAAAAGTTTGGTAAATATCATCAAGAACATGTTGCAGGAAAATAAGAAGTCTTGGCAAAACAAGTTTGTTCATGCAATTTTGGCAGACAAGATGACTACAAAGAGATCAATTGGTTTGTCCCCATATCAATTGGTGTATGGAATATATGTTGTTTTTCCCACCTATTTGGGTGCTCATGTTATGAAGTTGTTACAATAAGTATAGGTAGAACCTAATGATATCCAAAGAAGGATAAATTAGATGAGACAACTCCAACAATCCAGAGATGATGTTTATAACTAGACTCAGGTGATCCAGGAGAGCATCAGGAAAATATATGACAGGAGATTCAAGGATGATGATTTCAAATTTGGGGATATGGTATTGAAGTAGGATTCAATAAATGAACACAAGGGAAAGCATGGAAAGTTTGACAATTTATGGAAAGGCCCTTTCATAATCCAGGCATAAATAGGATACAATGCATTTCTAATCAAGTACATGGATGGAGTAGATCTACTAGGAGGACCTATCAATGGCAGAATGCTCAAACATTATGTTCCACTAGAATGAAGGTCTTTAGTCACTCATCTCATTGTATAAACCAATTTTACTTTTATGTCATGTGTGAGGTGATTTTTATCAGATGGTTGAATCCCGAATAGAAGGCCCTAAGCCACTAATCGAGACCACCAGATTTATAGTCATAATAAAGAAAATTAAGATGCAGAAAAAGCACTAGAGAAGAAGATTCAAGACAGCATGTAGTTGGTTATTGGAACCTCACAAGGAGAGTGACATCTCCAAGTGGATCCACTGTTATAACCCTATATTTCATAGGATCACCTGGTGATTAGAATATCTTCCTCTAGTTGTATTATAGTATAAATAATATTTTATTCTGCAAATGATTTACAAAAAGAAAAAGAAAAGAAAGAATAAAAAAGAACAAAAATCAAAAGAGGGTATAAAAAATAAAAGACAAAGATAAAACCCCATGAAATAAAATTGGTTTGATTCATACTGTATAACCATGATCAAACCCTTTAAATTTATGTAGATATGATAGTGAATAAATTTGGCTAAACAGTCTAATCTTCGATAGATGTCTTAGGTTAGAGTAATTATTGACCCAACAGTTTAAGATGGGTTAATGTGTTAGGTAATTAGATTAGGAACTAGGTTAGCATGTTTTATTTCAATAAAAGTTTGCAAAAGGTTGATTAAATGCCTTTTATTTGAGTTAAACTAATGTGTTTTGACCCCTTGGTGAAAAAATAAAAGAAGGGGAAGCTAGCGCTACACACCATATAAATTTTATCTTATGTTCTATCGGGATTTGACAGTTTGGTGCTTTGTGGCTAAAGTGAACACAAATATTAGAAGTCAATCAAGGCGTGCCCAAATCAACAGTATGTAGTGGATATCGGAACCCCCCCAACCATTCTTCCTTTAATGGTGGGGGGGATCTGAGTTAGTGATTTTCCTAGGACAGGCCCCGCAAAACATGTCATCTCCTTATCATATCAGAATCCCCTCACTCAATTATTATTACCTCCTACCCCCCCTCTAATAATCCGTGTAACCACCCATCCATAATTCCTACCCCACTACCCAGTCACACATCGCATCCCACTACCCAGTCACATGTCACCCTCATCTACCCGTTGGCCATTAAACACCCTCCACATCACACCCATCTACATGTTGTCTAATCAATTCCATCCCCCGTGACCATTACTCATCCAACTCACCACCCGATCCATAACAGACACCACCCTACACCATTTAACTTTGTTCTTTCACCATTCTGTTGGGCCCCAACAACTCCCCTTATATTTTTACAAAATTTAAAGGGCCCCTATTAAAATCTTGATAATTATAATGAGCTACATAATCAACCTTTTCAAATAATTCTATTCCTTGGCTT
>ML786459.1:70155-84827 GCA_009831015.1 Picea engelmannii | reverse complement strand
TTGTCCCTAACTCCATACCTCCCTCCCTCTCTACCCTAAACCCCCCTATCTCTCTCCTCTCCCCTCCCCTCCCTTCTCTCCCTGCCTCCCTCCCCCAATATCTCTCCCTATCTCTCTCTCTCTTCTAGAAAATAAATGACAAAATAAACAAGTACTAAGTTTTGTCATACACTTAGAAAACTAGATATAATTGTATTAAATGAACTTTGATATCATTCATAAAATACCATAAGCAAAAATACGCATTGCTAATAAGTTTTGGAGTGGAATAAAAATAATGAACATCACTCAACCATGAAACGCATTGAAATTTAGGCAATTCCATGGAAAACCCCAATGTGGGGAAACCCAATGAGAGAGAGATCATTTATTATCTTTAGGAAATTTGTATCAACAAAAATAACAAAACCCAACAGAAGAAAACCACTTAAAGCCAAAAAAACTTTCCCTCCAAATGTTTTCTAGAAAAATATGCTCAATGAGCTATATGGGTTGTATCTACCAGTTGTATGAGCACATAGAAAAACATGCCAAAACTGTATTGCACAGATAACATCAAAAAAATTCCCCCAACAGTAAGAAAAAAAAAAACAAATTCCTCAGTTTGCATGAAGCAAGACAATCTCACAAACATTGCCCCTTTCCTCTATTGTATAGACTGTATGGACTGTATGGATTCATACAATACGACCTCCAAAACAACAAAAAACTCCAACACAGTTACACAACAAATTGCTTGGGGATGTATTCTCTCTTTGTTCTTGGGAAGTGTGCCTAGATTCTTCCCTTTCCTCTTTAATCTCTCTCTCTCTCTCAATATTTTCTCTTGTGTCTTGCACACTACCCTAGGTATTCTCTTATAATATGAATGTGACCCTTCACCTTCACCAACCCTAAGTCTAATGACCAAGATCTAATCTTTCCTTTACAATATCAAGGGACATGATTCATCCCCTCCAAAAAAAATCACTTTAAAATATTAAAGTACATTTTCACTTTATAACATAAGTGCACTTTATGAGATAAAGTCACTTTAATATTAGAAGTTACACTTTATTAAAAATCCACTTACATAAAAGAAACACTTTATCACAACTTTATACAAACCAATTAAAAAAACAAGTGTCTAGTAGTGTATGTACAAGTTTACTTCCGCATACAAGACAAACATGTAGAGTACCTCCTGAGATAAAAATATAAGACTCCCTCTTAGCGAGGGATGTACTTTTTGTCATCACCATCATATAGTCCCATCAAATTGTTCTCAGTAGGAGCTCCCTATGAACCTAGAGCCATCCTCAACACCTACACAAAACTTGAACTAGAAGACATCCTTCTAAAAACTATTATGAACCCTGAGGTCCTAGGAGAATCCACTCCACCCTGAGAATTGATTTGATCACACCAGTTGAGACTTCTTCCAATGCTCAGAAGATAATCCCTCTCTTCTCTTGGAATGTAAGAATGAATCCTTGGGTCCATCACAGTCTCAAGAGCCTCCTGCTCCTTATTTGATGTCGAATCGTATTCTAAAGGTTGTCCTAGAAACATGTATAACATGTCCACCCAATAACCAGTCAATTGTGGTTCCACTAAGTCCACTCCCTCCCTATGGATAAATACATGTCCCCTCTTGAATAATGTATAATTTCCAACTTCGTCAACCTTGGAACAAAGAGAAAGTTAACCCTCAACCTTGGAATAAAGAGAACTCAATCAAGCTCCAGGAATCCTCCATACTCGAGTTGGAATATAACCCTTCCAACTCCACATACAACTCATGCGATACCTCCTTCACTCGCCACCAACAGGTTAGGACCTGTCTTTTTGATAATAAGAAATGCTCACCATATTCTGTTCATGTGAAAAGAGGCTTGACTGTCAACAATCCATCTGATATCACCCCCAAATCCTCCACTACGAACACTAGATACTAGAGTTACCAAAGAAAATTCCTTATAAAACTTGGTAGAAAATTCCTCTATGGTTGTTGTAGAAGCTGTATCAAGCCCCTCCCATTCCTTCCTTTTCTTCTTCTTCTCAGGACATTAATAAGAAAGGTTCCCCAACTGGTTACAATAGTAACATTTGACATTACTGAAGTCCCTCTTGAAATTTCCTTTCTTCTTTCTCTTTCTAGCAACAGAAACATTCACCTCATATTTTTCTTCCTTCTGACCACTGCTATGAGACCCCATCTAGGTCTTCACCTGAGTGAAGTTGTCAGACAACCTGCTCCAATTTGGAAAAGTTTCTCAACCCACCACACACTTAACAAAGACATCCCATTCCTTTGTTAATCCTTTCAAGGATATCCTTCCCAACTCAACTTATGAGATGATTTCTCCCACTGAAACTAACTCATCCTTAACTTGGGATATCTAGGTAAAATATGATGCAACATCTTCACCCTTGGATATATTCGAGTCATGCATCTAATCTTTCAAGGCCATATTCCAGTTTCCATTCTTATCCTCAAATATATTCTTCAAAGACTCACACATCTCATAAGTTTTCTTCTTCTCAGACAGGTGTGGAATGAGTGGGTCCTTCATGTTAGCTCTGCCATTTTTCTTTCAATTTGAGTCGGGTTTTAGTCAAGTTATGGCCCATGTGTCAAAACATGTGAATTCAGGTACATAGCAATGAAGGGGTTGAATTCAACAAGTGGTTGTGTTGGCCCTTGGAAATGGGAAGGGATGTCAGAGTCGAAACATGTGTAAATAGTACAGCTATGTTGCTCCTAGAAAGTCAGGTCATGTCCAAAGTTAGTCTCTATGTACCCTAGATCAAGTCAAGTAGTTAATGGAAGTCGCGTCGAAAAGTTCTATAAATATCATTGGTTCATCATGAAGGCCGGGGGAATGAAAAATCATGGAATTCGTATCATGAATGCCTTGAAACCCTTATCACATGTATCCTACACATGGGGGTGTGTTATGGAAAATATGCAGTTCAATTCAAAACATCTAGTCTCCATGAATGCAGTGCTTTTTGGAATGATCCCTCCTTCTTCCTGATTTTTTATAAATCCTAGAGGTTCTACACCCATTTTGTTCACAAAATCAGATTCAGGCTCTTTTTGTAAGTTTTATTGTAAGCCCCAACCGATCGAATTCTCCAACTTGGGCATCCTTCGGATCTAATGCATGAAAGATATATATTGGTCGTGCCATGGTGACCTCTCAAAACATAAATAAGAGCATGTGAAGTGTCAGAATATCCAGATATGAGCACCAAAGAGATTGGGATTCAGTCTCACTCACACCAGGCATCCCCAAGGATAAAAGGGGGATTCTCCCTTTACCTGCGGGAACAACGAAATCACACTGTGCAGAACCTAGAATGGAAGGAACTACACAGGAAGGAAGGAAAATAGAATCCTTGTCTCTCCAGCAGTAGATACCTTGAAGAAAGGGAATACCAAGGAAAAATAAGGAAGCTGGGGAAACCATACTCTCAGGTGAGCTACAGGCATGACCGTTCGATGAAAAAATTCTTATGCGCATTGTCTACCTAGAGCCCTTGTAAGCTACCAGCCGAGAAAGTGGGAGAAAAATGGAGAGGATGTATGTCATGAGTACGAATGATCAAGAAAAATATCAGCAACTAAGATAGGTGAAGCTATCCATTGTCGAGTTGTTCCAGGAAAACAGGGAGCTGAGACAACAACTAGCGACAAAGACCATGGAAGTGTCAGTAGCATAAGGTCACGAAGGGAATGTGACATGGCTCAAAAAACAACTAAGATAGGCGTAGGATATGATCGTACAACTACACAAAGGATAGTGGCTGTTGGAACAAAGGTATGAAAAACACTCCAAATAATGTGAAGTGACCGAAGAGATAGCTCGCGCAGTTCTCACCAGTGAGAAGAAGAAACAAGATTAGCTAAGTTCGCTCCTGTATCTACAAACAAAAAGAAAATATTGACAATTTTGAGGGAGACATCACCCTAAGACATTTTTCCACTTTGATAATGGCCAGGATTGTCTACAAACACTTGTCATGCACATTTATCCCAGCAAATAAGCACGCGATAGAAAATCAAAGTCATTACAGTGGACAATGGGACTCTGAAAACACTTGTCCACTCAGATATCTGATCGAAGGAAAGCATTAACACATCACTCCCGTGTGAGGATACTTGATCGATAACCGAATCCCTGTGGAAGATCATAAACAATCATGATGTAGACAGATGTATTTGTTGTCTATTTTTGGAAAGGTGTCATGCGAAGAGTTTTGTAACGTGGAACAGTAAGTTTCCTAGTTTTTAGAGATAGTCGTTAGAAGAGCAAGGTAGCCCAAGCAATGCCCTCGCTTATATATTTTGTCTTTTTTATGTAATCCAGGTTGGTTGGAAAAATTAGTATAGAGAGTAACTATTGTAAGTAATTTGAGTCTAATCGAAACTTAATGCAAAGGTCTTGTAGCTTTGATGAAAAGATTCTAATTGTAGAAGTTGGATGTATTGTTTCCCTTTGTTTGCATAGGTACTTCCTATTTTCTTTATTCATATCTTTTTCTATTTAAATCAGAATGAAATTTAGAACCTATGGATTCATTACATAGCGCCCCTTGTTCGCGCCATTTAGACAAAACGTTTTACTCTTAAATTTAACTATGAATTCATCCGCAGCGGTGCTCCAAGTTGCTTCCTTTGTTTTCTCCTCGCCATACATTATGATTTTTCACTGAATATTTTTTCTCACTTAGCCTTTATCCTCTCAAACTCAATGACCGAGTCATTTTTT
The DNA here is from genome assembly GCA_009831015.1 of Picea engelmannii. Taxonomy (NCBI): domain Eukaryota; kingdom Viridiplantae; phylum Streptophyta; class Pinopsida; order Pinales; family Pinaceae; genus Picea; species Picea engelmannii. The sequence continues at coordinate 80,070 of ML786459.1, read as the reverse complement.
TCTATCATTTTATTGAATTGACCCCATAGCCACAACTTTAAATCCATATACTATGCTGAGATAAATTCTCTCGAAAGAGCTCTTTCCAGGCCCGAAAGGCTAGTTTCGGGTCTCAAAGTTGGTTGAAACAATTACCTTTGTTGTCTGTTTATCAGCCAAATAGATTTACAGAGTGATAACATTCTTGCATCATTTTCGTGGATGAAATTTAATAGATTTTCCCTCGGAGAATGAATAACGTTGTAGTTTGACCCCTGAGTGTAGCATAGGGAGAAAAATCCATACCGGATAAAACCTTTACCCTGGAGACTCTAGTAAACAATACTAGTAGCCCCAAGTAATGCAATTCAGAAAACCTGGCTCCAAAAAAAATCTACACCAGAGAAAATCCTTACACAAACCCTACAAAACCTATGTTCGTGATGCAGGAGCATCACTATCACTTCAAAAGGAAGCAAAGTTGGAAGCGAAGTTGAAACCTCAATGCATTGAAGGAGCCAAAATTGACCTTTATCAACTTGGTAGCGGTGTGGAAATCCTTTTTATTTTCTCGTTAATTAAATTTATTTGTATGTGATGTCGGGCCACCGTTTGAAATCACAGAACAATTGTAAATCCTTACATGAATGTAATATATTACAGGTGTAGGATAATTTCCTTGATTAGTCATTAGGTTACATGTAATCAAGCTAGGTAGGTAACCACCAGAGTAGAATGTGATAGAATTTAGATAGGAGGAAGAAGAGCGAAGAGGCTTTGGGTCCTTAGACAATTTTTTCACTATTTTTGTGTCTATAGGAGATAGCCACTATAATTATTTGTTTATTAAGTGGATATAACATAGGAAATTGACCAAATGGTATAGTGTGATATTGTTTTTACTGTTGTTATGTGTTTTATATGATGTTCATAGTGAGTGAATGAACAATTGAATAAGTTTCATATATTTTCCCTTTTGTAAGTTATATAAGAAGTGCATACTGAGCACAACGAGTGTGTGTGAGAGAGAACCTTTTTTGACTCAAAGTTCAGAAGAGATAGCGGGGTACCTTCATATGCAGAGTGTGCATATTGAGTGCAAGGAGTTCATGTAGAAGAAAACTTATTTTAAGTTTGAAAGCTCAGTAAGTTGAGCACAGAGTGTGTCAGGAGGGTACCAGAAAGTCTTTTGAAAAATATGCAGAGTGTAAGTGTGAGCCAGGGTCGAGGTTTAATTTCATTTTCCAGAAGATCTGTAGGAGTAGTGGTTTTAAGCCTCGAGAGGAAACACTTAGAAAAATTAATAAGTTTTGAAGAGTTGAAGCGTTCAAAAGAAGAATAAGTATGGAGGATTGAGCGAGAGAAATCCTTCAGAAAATAATTTTGAGGAATGGATAATATTAAGGGTTAAGATCCATCCAATAGAAGCAGAAATATTCCAAACTATTAGATCTGGAATAATTCGCACATTGATTAGTCGCGAGGATCTTTCATAATTTCACAAACCAGAATCTTTGCAAGGAGCAGAGTGAAACTCGTGAAATCCAAAATCACGAAACGATCATGGTCATTCGATTGAGGTACAACACGTAGAAATAGATCAATGTTTTGTTGATTCGTGAAGCAGGGAGTCGAAGGTAGGAGTTGTGAAAACTCGCAAAGAGAGAAATCACGATTTAATCATAGTCATTGGATCGTGGAAGGTCGTGAACCATTGATCTGACAAAAGAGGAGGTTCAGATTTCAGGAAAGGGAGGTGAGTGATACTCTAACATCGCAACGTGTGAAATAGCGAAAAGATCAGATTTTGGGCCCCAGGTTCTAGTTATAGGTCACGTTACCGGAGGCTAGAGGAGAAAGAGCTAGCACTTGGTAGACTTAGGTTCGAGAGTTTGGAACTCGGGAGTTAGGGATTTCAGGAAGAAGGGGAGTTGGGTTGACTCATATACAATTACCCGACATGCGATATCATGAAGCACATTTTGGGGATAGGCATGTGGTCACAAGGCGTGGTCATGTCGAGAAGACTTGATTCTAGTGATTTCTCACGCAAGTGGAATTTTGCAAAGACCCATGTATTTTCTTGGAGGTTTCAGAAGTGAATCAAGGAGCTTCCTTAGCTCAGATATTTTCTTGAAGATCATAATACCAGGAGGTTTCTCAACCCTTGGAGAGAAGGGGGGTCTACACCAAGTGGTATCAGAGCCTGGAAAAAAAAAATTGAAGTTGGACTCAGTGTGTTAGGAACAGTTGAAGCGATGTCATTGAGAGTACGCGTAGGACCACCTAGAGAAAACCATGTTGTAGGGAGAGAAGTGAGAAAACTTCGTGTAAGGTTGGAAGTGATGGAAGAAATGAAAAGGAGAGTGCCTTCCCCTGAAGAGGACAGTGATGTAGAAAACAAAGAAGTAGAAATTGAAGAAGCTACAGGGGAAGATGTGGTCGAAGAACACTTATTAAAATTTGTTGTGAAGCTGGGAGCTAGATAAAATATGGATGTATCAATGTATGAAGGTAACTTGGATGCTGAAGAGATATTGGACCGGATAAGGTCCATTTACAAGTATTTCGAATATGAAGATGTCAAGGAAGGAAGGAAGGTGAGACACACTGTCACTAAATTAAAGGGACGTGCAACATTGTGGTGGGATGAACTATAGGTAGAAGGGAGGAGTAAAGGAAAAAAAAGATAAAGAATTGGGATAGGATGGTAGACAAACTGAAGGCTAAATTCATAACTAGGGATTACTAGATAGAGTTGTTCAGAAAATTATAGAACTTGCGATAGTGGGGTATGGAAGTGAAAGAGTATACAGAAGAATTCTATAGACTAAATATTAGGATTGGAAAAAGAGTGAAGGATGATGAAAACATTTCCAAGTATATAAATGTCTTGGGGTATGAAATTCAAGATGAAATTCAGGATGAAATCAGCATGATGACTGTGAGGACAGTGGAATGTGCTTATCAAATTGTGTTGAAGGAAGAAGAAAAGTTGGCTAGAAACCAAAGTCATCGAAACAGAAGAAAATTATTAAATAGAGGTAAGGGAGTTGTCTATGATAAGGCATCGAAATCTAAGGATGAGAATGAGAAATCATATGGTCATTTTTAAAGAGGAGGAAGTTATGAAAGAATATCGTTTGGTGGGAGAAATTATTTTCCTTGAGGAAGAGGAAGAGGTAGAGGAGGTGGAGTTAAATGTTATGCATCTGGAAAGATAGGACACATGTCTTGGGAATGTCATGAGAGGAAGAGAGAAGGAGGAGGAGAATCACACATTTTTGAAGCCCAGAAAAATGTGGAAGCAAAGGCAATAGAAGGAGGACAAAATCTTATGATGAGGAAAGTTCTTCTAAAGCCAGAAAAGGAAATAGAAGACATAGTTCAACGAACAAGGTTGTTCAATATTGCTTGTAAGACAAAGAAAAAAGTTTGTAAGATGATTATAGATAGTGGTAGTACTGATAATTTAGTATCTATAGAAAGGTCTTGTAGATTTGATGAAAAGATTGTAATCATAGTCATTGGATCGTGGAAGGTCATGAATCGTTGATCCGACGCAAGAGGAGGTTTAGATTTTGGGAAAAGGGAGGTGAGTGATACTCTAACATCACGCCATGTGAAATCATGAAAATATCAGAGTTTGGGCCCTAGGTTCATGTTAGAGGTCATGTTGGGGGAGGCTAGAGGAGAAAGAGCTAGCACTCACTAGACTCGGGTTCGAGAGTTCAGAACTCAGGAGTTTAGGATTTTGGGAAGATAGGGAGTCCATTTGACTCATATATAATTACTCGACACGTGATATCGTGAAGTGAATTTTGGGGATATACATGTGGTCACAAGGCATGGTCATGTGGAGAAGACTTGCATCTAGCACTTGTTCACGTGGGTGGAATTTTGCAAAGACTTGTGGATTTTCTTGGAGGTTTCAGAAGTGAATCGAGGAGATGCTTTAGCTCAAAGATTTTCTTTAAGATCCTAAGACTGGGAGATCGCACAACCCTTGGAGAGAAGGGGGGTCTACACCAAGTGGTATCAGAGCCTAAAAAAAAAACAAATTGAATTTGGACTCAGTGTGTTAGGAATAGTTGAAGCGATGTCGCCAAGAGTATGCACAGGATCACCTATAGGAAATGATGTTGAAGGTAGAAAAGTGAGAAAAATTCATGCAAGGTTGGAAGCGATGGAAGCAATGCAAAGGAGAGCGTATGCCACTGAAGATCACAGTGATGTAGAAAGTGAAGAAGTAGAAATTGAAGAAGCTACAGGGGGAGATGTGGCTGAAGAAGGTCCTCAGGAAGGTCCTCAAGAAGAAACAAATGTGCAGGTGTCCGAGTAATTCATCTATTCACCGAGGTATGTAGACATCATCTATGTGTTGAAGAATCTCCAGGCCCCTCTGGGTGTGAATAAGACTAAGGCCAAATTTCTCAATCTTAAAGCAGTTAATTTCTACATCCTAGACAACTCACTCTACTATAAATACCCTGGGGGGATATTGTTGAGTTGTTTGCAGGAAAATGATGCGAAGTGAGCCATAGAAGAATTTCACAAAGGTGATTATGGAGGAAACCACTACTAGAAAACCACCACTCACAAAATACTGAGGGTGGGTTACTATTGGGGTACAATCTTCGCAGATGTGTACAAAGAGGTCTCCAGCTACCAGAAATGTCATATTTTCGACGGGAGAAGAAAGCTACAACCTTTGCCACAAAATCTGATCTCAGTCGAAGTGCCTTTCATGCAGTGGGGTTTGGATTTCACAGGGGAAATTAATCCACCATCCTCGATGCATCACAAATGGATACTCATGGGCACTGAATAATTCACAAAATGGATAGAAGTGATCCCCACAAAGCAAGATATCGATGCAGTCATCATCCAATTTCTGGAGACAAACATCTTGTCGAGGTTTGGATGCCTCGTCACCATCATAAAAGACAATGTGGTTGCGTTCAATTCCAGAAGGTTGGAAATTTTTTTTCAGGATTACAATATAACCCTAGGGAATTATATGATATACTAACCATAGGGAAATGGGTTAGCAGAATCCTCAAATACAATCCTAACCAGGATCAACAAAAGACTCCTGCAAGACAATAAGAGAGATTGGAATAGAAAGCTTATCTATGTGTTGTGGGAAGATAGAGTTACCACTAAGAATTCCATCTCAGCGTCACATTTTCAGATCATATACGGAGCAGATGCAAATTTCCCTACCACACCGAGGTTGCCTGTTAGAAAAATGTTAAGGAACAGAAGGCCAAACCATATGACACACAACAGAGAATAAATCAATTGATTCACACATAGAGGATGAGGGATCATGTATAAAATCAATCACAACTCCACCAGGAGAAGATGAAGAGAACCTTAGACAAGTGTTCAAAGAAGGAGGAATTTTAGGTAGGGGAGTTGGTGTTGAGATGGGATGCAAGAAATGAGGATAAAGGAAAGCATGCAAAGTTCGACCACCTTTGGACTGGTCCATTAAGAGTCAGCATGTATTGCGGGAGCAACACTTATTTCCCAGAAGGATAAAATGGAGAGTGCATTGGATGGGGGCCTGTAAACGGAAGGTTCCTCAAGTGTTATCTGATGAAATAAAACCCGTTTAAGTCATTTGTCATTGTAAATAGTCATTTTATTTTTGCGTCGAGTCAACAAGTTAGCAGATAAATGAAGCCCGAAGTGAATGCCTTGAATTTCATGCTGAGTCTTTTAGAAGTTGCATCGATAGGTTTAGGTTGTGTCCTGTTTTTCATATTGTAGTTTCAAAGAGTCGAAATAAGGTCTAATGGTCAGGCACCTGGTCTACTATTCTTTGCTACCTCATAGAGGGGATAACATCCCTGTTGGAGCTAGTTGTTAGTGCTGCCATTTTTCTTTTAATTTCAGTCGATTTTTAATTAAGTTATGGCCCATGTGTCAAAACATGTGAAGTTAGGCATGTAGCAGTGAAGGGTTCAAAGTCAGCAAGTGGTCAGGTTGGCCCTTAGAAATAGGAAGGGATGTCAGAGTCAAAACATGTGTAAATAGTATGGGTATGTTGTTCCCATAAAGTTGGGTCCTGTCAAAAGTTAGTCTCTACGTACCCTAGGTCAAGTCAAGTAGTTAATGAATTCATGTCAGAAAGTGTTGTAAATATTATATGTTTATCATGAAGGTTGAGGGAATGAAAAATCACGACGTTCATATCATGAATTCTCTGCATCGCTTATCTCCTATATCTTACATGCGGAGGTGTGTAATGGAAAATCTGTAGTTTGATTTGAAACATCTAGTGGCCATGAATGCACTGTTCTTTGGCATGATTCCTCCTCCCACCCGATCAGTTATAAATACCAGAAGTTCTACACCCATTTTTTTCATGAAATTAGATTCATGCTCTGTCTATAAGTTTTATTGTAGGCCTCGACCGATCGAATTCTCCATCTTGGGCGTCCGTAGGATCCACTATGTGAAAGATACATACTGGTCGCACCATCCTAAACTCTCAAAACATAAATAAGGGTGTGCGAAGTGGAAGAATCACTAGATATGAGCCCAAAAGAGATTGGGATTCATTCTCAATCACACCAGGCATCCCCAAGGATAAAAGGGAGATTCTCCCTTTAACCATGGGAACAACGACATCACACCATGCAAAACCTGGAATGGAAGGAACTGCATAGGAAGGAAGGATAGTAGAATTCTTTTCTCCCCAATGGCAGATACCATGAAGAAAATGCATACCAAGGAATAATAAGGAAGCTGGGGAAACTAGAATCTCAAGTGAGCTACACGCACAACCATTTGCTAAAAAACTTCTTATGTGCACTGTCCGCCTGGAGCCCTTCGAAGGTACCAACCGAGAAAGTGGGAGAATAATAGGGAGGATGGATGTTGTGGGTATGAATGATCAAGAAAAATCTCAACAACCGAGGCAGGAAAAGCTAGGCATCGTCGAGTTGTACCAGGAAAACATGGAGCTAAGACAACAACTTGCGACAAAGGCCATGGAAGCATCAGCAACACAAGGTCATGAAGGGAATGAGACATGGCTCAAAAGACAACTCAGAGAGTCATAGGATATGATCGTACAACGACTATCGGAACAAAGGTATGAAAAACACTCCAGATAATGTGAAGCAACCAAAGAGATAGCTCACACAGTTCTCTCCAATGAGAAGAAGAAACAAGATTAGTTGAGTTTGCTCCTGTTTCCGAAAACAAAAAGAAAATATTGAAAGTTTTGAAGGAGACATCTCCCTAATACATTTTTCCATTTTGATAATGGCCATGACTATCTAAATACACTTGTCGTGCACATTTCCCATAGCAAATGAGAACGCAACAAAAAATCAATGCCATTAGAGTGGACAGAGGGACTCTAACAAACACTTTTCCACTCAGATATCTGATTGAAGGAAAGAATTGACACATAACTCCCCAATGAAGATACCTGATCGATAACCGAATCTCCATGGTGGATTACAAAAAATCATGATGTAGATAGATGTATTTGTTGTCTATTTTTGGAAAGGCATCATGAAAAGAGTTTTGTAATGCAGAACAATCATTTTCCTAGGTTTTACAGATAACAATTAGAAGAGAAGGGTAGCCCAAGTAGTGCCCTCACTTATATATTTGATATTTTCAATGTAAGCTAGGTTGGCTAGAAAAATTAGTATATCCAGTAAATATTGTATGTAATTTGAGTTCGATCGAAACTTAATACAAAGTTCCTATAGCTTTGACGAAAATATTCTTTTGTAGAAATTGGATTTATTTTTCCCTTTATTTGCGTATGTAATTTCGGTTTTCTTTTTTCATATATTTTTCTATCTAAATCAGAATGAAATTTCAAACCTGTGGATTCACTGCGCAGGGCTCCTTGTTTGCACCATTTAGACAAAATGTTTTCCTCTTACGTTTAACTTTTAATTCATCTGCATCGATGTTGTGATTTTCTTCCTATGTTTTATCCTCATCATACATTACGATTTTTCACTAAATATTGTTTCTCTCCTAGCCTTTATCCTCTAAAAATAAGTCACTGAGTCATTTATTTCTATCATTTTCTCAAATCGGCCCCATAGCCCAAAGTCTTACTCTCCTTCACCAATATAACCAGAAAATCATTATTTCAAATGTTTTAAATCTAGCCACAGCTTTAAAGCCAGATCTCGTGCTGAGACATAGTCCCCCGAAAGAACCCTCTCTAGGCCCGAAAGGCTAGTTTTGGGTCTCAAAGTTGGTTAAAACAGTTATCTTTGTTGTCTGTTTATCAGTCAAACAGATTTACAGAGTGCTAATACTTAACAACACTCAAAATGAGCCTCTAATATTTGGCCTCCTTTACCTTATGCAAATCCAAAGGAACAAGATCTATTGTGGAAGCCACAACAACAAAATTGATCTTGTTCTCCTTGATAACACCTTACATCTGGACCTTCCACTACAAATATTTGGAAATTCCATCCAACTGATCCTCAAATATAATGCATGCAACCATGTTTCCTATCATTTTTCAAAGAAAACAACCAACTATTCCCCCCCTTCCCCCTTCAAACCTTTCCCAAGCATCACACTGGTCATTGTCACTCAGAGCCCAAGCTCTGATACTATGTAGAAAATAAATGAAAAAATTAGCAAGTAATAAGTTCTATCATACACTTATCAAAATAGAGATAATTGTCTTAAATGAACTCTAATATCATTCATAAAATACCATAATAATAAATACACATTACTAAGCACTTTTGCAGTGTAATAAACATAATGAACAGCAATCACTCAACCATGAAATACACATAAATTTAGGCAATTCCATGGAAAACCCTAATGTGGGGAAACCCAATGAGAGAGAGATTGTTTAGTAGCTTTAGGAATTTTGTATCAGCATAAAATAAGAAAACCTAAGAGAAGAAAACCACTTACATCCACAAAAATTCCCCTCCAAATGTTTTCTAGAAAAATGTACTCAATGATTTGTACGACTTGTATGACCCAACTGTACCAACACATAGAAAAACATGCCAAAACTATACTATATGAACAAAAACAAAAAAGCTCCCCCAATAGCAAGAAAAATACCAACAAATACCTCAGTTTATGCACAACAAGACTGTCTCACAAACAATGTCCCTTTCCTCTAATGTATGGACTATAAAGACTATATGTATCTGTATAGTACGACCTCCAAAATAGAAAAAAATCCAACACAGTTACACAACAAATTTCCTTTGGATTTGTTCCCTCTTTCTTCTTGGGAAATGTGCCTATATACCACCCTTTCGTCTTCAAGCTATCTCTCTCTCAATATTTTCCCTTGTGCCTTGCAAACTACCCTAGGTATTCTCTTATAATCTAAAAGTGACCCTTCACCTTCTCCAACTCTAACTCTAATGGCCAAGATCTAATATTTCCTTTAAAAGATCAAGGGACATGATTAATTCCCTCCAAAATAAATCACTTTAAAATATTAAAGTACATTTTCACTTTATGACATAAGTGCACTTTATGAGATAAAATCACTTTAATTTTAGATGGTACACTTTATTAAAAGGTCACTTGCATAAAAGAACCACTTTATCACAACTTTATGAAAACCCATTACAAAGTTAAGTGTCTAGTAGTGTAGGTACAATGTTACTTATGCATACAAGAAAAACATGCGGAGTACCTCCCGACATAAAAGGATAACATTTCTCTCTTTGTCCCTCCCCTCCACCTCTCTCTCTTCCCCTCTATATCACTCCCCTCCCCCTATATCCCCTTGTCTCTCCACCTTCCTCCCTCTCCCTCCCTACCTCCCTCGATCCCTTCTTCACTACCCCCATATATCTTCCCCCCCTCTTTTCCTCTCTCCACCCTCCCCATCACTCCTCCCTCCCCACCACCCCACTCCCTCCCTCCCTCACTCTCACTCCTCTCTCTCTCCCTCAC
>ML786459.1:43456-67445 GCA_009831015.1 Picea engelmannii | reverse complement strand
GAAGAAAGAGTTATGGGGGACTAAGCTCCAATCGATGGGGAAGGGGTTAAGTGTCTATGAATATGAGCTAAGATAGAGGGCTTACCTCTAAAGGAATAATATTATATTATTATTTTCTAGAAGCTAAGGTTTGATATAAACATGTTGTCCTAAGTTGTTGGGGGAAAGGGGGACGAGTGTTAAGCAGAGCCCATGCAGCGTCAGGGAGACATGTGTAAACCTGGGTGCATGCAGTTTTAAGTGGGAAATTAATCTCATTGGGGGTCCTCTCACTCACCAGTCTCACGATTATCATGATTCTCATGATAACTCAACATTGCATAATCACTCTCACAAGGTTAGCCACCCTAGAAGAAATCCATACTCCCCACTGATGCACACGTCAATGTAACTTGTAGAAATTGGATTTGTCCTACGTATTTCCTATGAATCCCCATGAACTTTTATTTTTCCTGAGTTGTGTTGTGTTGTAGCAGTTGGCAGTTGTTGCCAACATAGTTTTGTCTATGATTGGTTTGTTGTCATATTCTGTGTCCACACCCATTTTTTGTGGTTGACTTCACCTGTTTATTACTTGAATTCTATTGTTGACATCACCTATGTTTGTTTGACATAAGAGCTCAATTGAAGAAGCAGGTTGTCAGGCCTGTGAGAAACTCTCCTAGGTGATAGAGTTTAATAGGAAGTGAGTTCTCCTGGAGGGAGTCCCATAGAAGATACACTACTCTCATAATTATGGTCCAACTGATTGATGAAGCCCAAGGTAAGGGAGGTGTAGTAGCTGATGGACTTGTACTAGTGAAGGTGTACCCTCCTGGGGTGGAGCAGCCATGTTGGGAATGAGGGTCTATGGGTTGTGAGAATAAGTGATTCCTGGGATAAAAGATCCTTCCTGTTGTTCTATGAAACTTCCTTGTTGTCCTTGCCAAGCCTAGAATTCCCTTACCCGGTGGAGTTTATTCCCAATTCGGGGGTGAGCCACTACTAAGTGTGATGAGCAACGTGGTATAAGGTTGGGGGGTTCATGGGAGGTATGCACGCCATTGGTGGTCACCTATTAAAAGATAAGTACCAATTATTTGTTCGTTGTATACCATGTATTTGTATTTTCATTATAATTAATGAGTAATGCATGTATATATATGTTGCATGTATGTGTTAATGTTTCTTTTGGATGAACAGGTGTATGAGTAGAGTATTGACGGTTGTTTAATTGCATTAGATAGATATATATTTATATGTGTGAATACCAAATGTTATCTCTATCTTTCGGTTAAGTTTTATATGTGATTATATCTGCAAAGTTATTCAGTGGGATGGCCTGGCCTATTGTTTAATTCTGAGAATGTCACATAAATGGTATCATAGTGGTAAAGGAAAAGAAAAGGTTGCTTTGGTAGAATTACCCAGCGGGGGTTGCCGGACAAGGGATGTTACAAATTGGTATCAGAGCCAAGGTTTTGACACTGAGCCTGGATGTGCCATGTTAGTGTTTAGAAAGACAAGATTTTAGAGGGAATTGTTGTCGAAAGTGACAAAATTGAATCTCAGAGCATTCTAGAGTGCCAAGACAATACCTTGTCTGTGTCATGAAGCTCGGGAGGTATAACGGTTTATGGAATTGTGGCAGATAAAAGAGATTGTAGTAACTGTGGATTGGGAACTGCAAGGTTTGAAGTTGGGTTGTGGGATCTATATGGGAGAATGAGGATCCTTCAAAACCATCATATTTGGATAAATGTGCATGAATATTAACTCCTAAGTACTTCATACTTTGTGACTTTAGCGAATTTTATGTGTAATAGAGAAAAAAGGATCAAAGTTGAAGTTCTGAAGTCTTGAAGAGGATCTACACCATANGGGGGGGGGGGGGGGGGGGGGGGGGAGTATTTACCTTTGGATTTGACCAAGGATGGATCAGAACCATAGGCTTAATCTAAGAGAGGAAGGTAAGAAATTTTGGGAGTTCAATGTTTGGGAGAAATGGGGTATACAAAGGTGAAATATTCCGAAGCCCGAAGTCCCAAAGTGATGTGGCCTACTAACTTCACTAAGGATGACGTGGACACATGGGATGTGTGCCACGTGTTAGTGAGTTAAGAACCTTGTAAGATAGAAATGAAGTTAGAACATGACACAAGGTAGTTAAACTTGGAAAATAAGTTAGTTGGATCGAGTCTGCATTAAATTTAATCACTATCTATCAAGATCGATGGCTGGGTGGCATTGTAGAGATTGAAGATGCATGAAAGCTAATTATACAAGGCAATCTTGCAATACAAACCATGGTTTCCTAGAAGGGGTACATGGTAGTGTGGGGAAATTGTGAAATGATTAGCGAGTTATTCCAAAACTGTCGACCCATGTCCTCACAATTTGAAAAGTATAAAGTTTGATGTGACTTTTCGATATCTTTTAGTTCAAGCATGGAAACCATGGGCCCCAGTGGATGCATGGCTGCATATCGTGAATTCTGAAGACTGGACACTCCAAAATAAATGTCTTGTGATGGAATGGTAGGAAGACACCCCTGAATTTTCCTTACACTGAAGTAAACTTATGCGATGACATCATCGAGGTGATGTGGAAGTATGCGGAGACTCATGGTTCGAGATTTTTGGGCTGATAAAATATGGAATCATCCAAAGTCCTGGAGCCCCAAAGCTCCAAATTCCTACAAACCTAAAGCCTAGAGTTCCATAGCGAGTATCAGCCGTTAGATGCTGGGAGACGTGGACTATTTATTGTGAGAGATTTTTTGTGATGTGCTTTGAAATATGCTAAATCTTGGAGCTCGAAGTTTCAGGGTTCTGGATAAGCTCCCAAATCATAAGCGTTGGGCCACAATCATGGTCACGTGTGAACCAAGGGCTGAAAAAAAGGGGCTAGCACACAAAATTTGTTGCAGAACATAACTTGGATTAGAGATTGAAGCCCGAGGGGTACTTGACCAACCAAGACCTCCAAAAAATGGAATTTGATATTTTTTTTATTGAATCAGATTGGTTTATTCCGGAAAATTATTAAAAGATTGTTTTAGAGTTAACAATTGATGAGACGAATCAAGTTGTTGCATAGTGCAGATCATGAAGGAGGCACAAGATGCTTACAGTTCAAAGGATGAAGTGAGAGGAATGGATTTCCATTTGGGATTTGAAGGATCAAAATCCAATGGGCATGGACAAGAGATAGATAAATAAGAGAGAATGAAGAAAATCATTAAAAAATTTCAAAAATATGTACAAAATCACCAAGAAGATAAAAAAAAAGCTCATGAAAGTCAGGGAGCAATAGGGAGAATTCAATGTGAAGTTGATGCAGATACTATAAATAATAGAAAATAAATTGGATAAGGAGAGTAGCTCAAGGAAATCAGGAAGTCCCAGAAGAACAAGAAGTATTAGCTGGCATCACCATCACTCCCCAATGCATTCCAATAAGAGAGAACACAACAACTGAAGTCCATCCCCTGTTAGGAATCATAAGAGGTCCGGGGAATATGAGCTACGGGGGAAAATGAAAAAAATCAAACTTCTTGCGTTTGATTGGGAGGACAAGAAGGATGAATATGTAGAGACATGGTTTTTGGGCATGAGAAAGTATTTTTAATTGCATAATTATTATTCTCATGCAGAAGGAAGAATTTCCATGTAGAAACTCAAAGGGAAGGCATCCGTATGGTGGAATCAAATTGTGAAAGTACAACATACCATAGAGAATAATGTTACATGGAGGGAATTCAAGAGACATTTTGAAAGGAGGTACCTAACTAAGAGGTATTATGACAAGAAAATGAAAGATTTATTTGAACTCAGGATGGGAAGTCTGTCCATTGATAAGTATGAAATAAGATTCTTGGAGTTGTTGAAGTATGTTCCCTTCATCAACGATGAGACATTTAAGATTCAAAGGTATCTTAGTGGGTTGCCATCTTCCATCAGTGACAAGATCCAGTGTGATGATCCTAAAACTATGGAAGAAACTATAAGGAGAGAAAAATTCTTATATGATCAACAAAAAGAAAAGCCTACTTTCCAAAAAGATTGGGGAGACAAGAAGACTTTTAAGAGGGAGAAGAGGCAGAAGGGAAACAAACCACCATTTTTCAGGAATAGTCCTCAAGGAAAATCAGTTTTGAGATAGCCCAGGATGGTTGAAGTAGGTGGGAAAAGGCCAAAGAAAACACCTATGGAATGTTGGGGTTGTAAAGGAGATCATAGGTATAGAGATTGTCCTCACAAAAAGGACAATATGAGAGTTTTTCAAAATGTTCAACAAGCTGAAAGAATGGAGGTAATGGGAAGGAAAGTACCAAAAATATATGAATCCATGGACAACAAGAAATTTGAGTTTCAATCACACATGATTGAAGTTTAAGGTATGATCAATAATCATGTCTTTACTATTTTAATAGAATCAGGATCTAGTCATAGTTACATAGATCCTAAAGTTGTAAAAATATTATGCTTGCTGAGAAGAAATCATGAGAAATATTGGTTGGTACAACTGGCTACAAGATCTAAGAGGAAAGTTGTTGATTCGGTTAAATCATGTCCAGTGAGCATGAATGGACTAAGTACCAAGGTAGATCTAAATATATTACCTTTAAGATCATATGATTTCCTAATGGGTATGGACTGGTTGGACCAACACCATGCCATTTTAGACTACCATAAAAAGGAATTCACTTTCTTGGATGAGGAAGGAAATTGAAGAGTACTCCAAGGAATTCCCAGGGCAGTTGCTATTAGAGAAATTTCAGCAATGTCACTGAAGAAATTCTATAGGAAAGGCTGTCAAATATTTGCAACTCATATGGAGGAAGCATATAAGGATAAGGTGCCAATTCGGGAGGACCATGCAGTCCTGGAAGATTTTAAATATTTGTTCAAGGAGGTACGAGGACAACCTCCAAAGAGGGATATTGATTTCTCTATAAATTTTATGCCTGGAGTATACCCAGTGTCAAAGACTCCCTATAGAAAGAGTACACCAAAGCTAAAGGAAATGCAAATGTAGCTTGAAGAGATTCTGAAGAAGGGGTATATCCACCCAAGAGTATCCCCTTGGGGTGACCCAATATTGCTCATAAAGAAGAAAGATGGAACAATGAGGTTGTGCATTGATCTCAAACAGTTGAACAAAGTGATTGTAAAGGACAAGTATCCTCTGCCAAGGATTGATGAACTCTTTGATCAATTGAAGGATGTAAAGTTATTTTCAAAGATAGATCTTAGGTTAGGATACCATTAGGTAAGGATTAAAGAGGAAGAAATCAAGACCTCCTTCAAAACAAGGTATGGTCATTATGAGTTCATAGTGGTGTCATTTGGGTTATCAAATGCAACCGTTATTTTTATGTGCTTAATGAATGACGTTTTTAGGTAATATTTGGACAAGTTTGTCATTGTATTTCTATATGACATCCTTGTATATTCCAAGTTGGAAGAAGAGCATGAGCATCATTTGAGGATGGTGTTGCAAGTTCTAAGAGAGAATCTGATGTATGCCAAATTGAGCAAGTGCTCATTTTATCAAAACATAATTCACTATTTGGGGAATATCATATCGGGAGAAGGGATAGTTGTGGACCCTAAAACGATTGAGGCCATTGAAGGGTGGAAAACACCTAAAAATGTAATAGAATTTAGATCCTTCATGGGTCTAGATGGATACTATATAAGTTTCATTGAAGGGTTTTCAAGAATAGCTCACCCCATCACTTCCTTGCAAAGGAAGGGAAAAAATTTCAATGGAGAGAAGAATGTGAAAGAAGCTTCCAACATTTGAAGCAACGGTTAACCAGTGCTCCAATTTTGAAGATTGCAGATCCAAATGAAGATTTTTTGGTTTGTAAAGATACATGTAAAGGACTAGGAGGAGTCGTCAACCATAATGGGTTTGTGATATGTTTTGAGTCCAAAAAATTGAAAGAACATGAAAGGCTCTACGCCACTCACAATTTGGAGTTGGAGGCCATTGTACACACTCTAAATAAATGGAGACATTACCTCATGGGAAAGACATTTCATCTCAGGAAAAACAATCATGGTTTGAAGTATTTGTTTGATCATCCTACATTGAATGTCACACAGAGCAGATGGTTGCAATTCCTCTATGAATATGACTTTGATATCAAGCACATCAAAGGAAAGGAGAACAAAGTGGTTGATGCACTCAGTAGGAGAATGCATGAAGTGAATGCTACAACCACCAACATGTATCTTACAGATATTTAGGAAAAATCTATGAGGTTGCAAAAGTTGATTCGTAGTACATATAATTGGTAACAAAATCGCAACAGAAGGATGAAGATTTCGAATTGGAAATTGATGGAATTCTCTTGTACAGAAACAAATTTTATGTACCCAACTCTTCTTAATTGAAGAGAGTGATTTTAAAATAAATGCACAATGTACCTTATGCAGGACACCCAGGATATCAAAAAATAATTTAAGTAGTCAAAAGCCAATATGATTGGTCAGGCATGAAGAGGGATATTTTTGAATACATAGCTAGATGTTTGGAATGTCAAAAGGTAAAGGCTGAGCACAGACACCCAGTTGGTTTTCTACAGCCGTTAACCATCCCTAAGTGGAAGTGGGAAGTGGTGACAATAAATTTCATCACATGATTTCCCAGAAGAAGCAAGCAACATGATGTAATCATGGTAGTAGTGGAGAAGCTTACTAAAGCTTCCCATTTTATTCCATTGAAGACCACTCACGAGAAAACTAATGTTGATGATATCTATATGAGGGCAGTAGCATGACTGAATGATATTTCTAAGACAATTGTGTCTAACAGAGACCCAAAGTTTACCTCAAAGTTCTTGAGAGGACTATTCTAGGGGTTCGGAATGAACCTAATCTTCAGCACAACATATCACCCTGAGTCACATGGAAAAACAAAAAGAGTAAACCAAGTGATAGAAGACTTGTTAAGGATGTATGTGATGGAAAAACCATCTAAATGGGAAGATTATCTACACTTGGTAGAATTTTCCTACAACAATGGGTATAAGGAATCAGTGAATATGAGACAGTTTAAAGAACTTTCTGGCAGGAAGTGCAACACCCCAATAAGTTGGGACAATCTCGTTGATAGGGAAGTGGTTGGGCCAGAGTTTCTCAAGGAAACGGAAGAGAAAATGTTTAAGGTTAAACATAATTCGAAGGCTTCCCAAGACAGAAAAAAAAGTTATGTAGACAAAGGCAAAAAACACAGAGAGTTTAGAGTGGGTGACCATGTTTTCCTGAAGGTGAAAGCCAACAAAAGTTCCATGAAGCTGGGAAGTTGTTCCAAGTTGGCAGCTAGATTTTGTGGACCATTTGAAATCCTAGAAAGGATCGGACCAGTAGCTTATATGCTTGCATTTACTACATCCATGACATTTGATCATGTATTTCATGTATCATTTCTCAAGAAGTATATACTTGATTCTAATCATGTGATTGATTGGAATGTGATCCAGGTGGAACAAGAAGGCGCTTTGCAAGTGAAACATGTGCACATACTGGACTGGAAGAGAAAGGAACTCTGAAATCGAGTTGTAAATATTGTAAGGGTTCAGTGGACCTGGTATGGTCCTGAGGACGCAACATGGGATCATGAAGATTCTATGCAGGAAGAGTACCCATATCTTTTTGAAGATTTTGGAAATCTTGTTGTTGTTGCGTAAAGAGTTGTATTGAGGATAGTGAAAAAATAATGGGAGAGGATTGTAACACCCCAAGGCCGAGCCCCTGCTGAATTGTAATTATGCTTATAGGCTGGTGAGCCGAGTGGTTATAAGCTGAGAGAATTATATGTTTATTAGGATGGTGAGCCAGGTACTAAGGCCAATGAGCCTGATTTTGTATATGTAAATACACACATATCATTAATAAAATTACACTGTTTCATCTAGACCCTCCATGAAGAAAGAGTTATGTGGGACTAAGCTCGACTAGGTGGGGAAGGGGCTAAGTGTCTAGGAATAGGGGCTAAGATAGAGGGCTTACCTCTAAAGGAATACTATTATATTATTATTTCCTAGAAGCTAAGGTTTGATATAACCATGTTTTCCTAAGTTCCTGGGGGGAATGGGGGTGAGTGTTAAGTGGAGATCATGCAGCTTCAGGGTGACATGTGTCAACCTGGGTGCATGCAGTTTTAAGTGGGAAAGTTAGCTCATTGGGGGTCCGCTCACTCACCAATCTCACGATTCTCATGACTATCATGATGCTTCACCATTGAATAAACACTCTCATGAGGTTAGCCACCCTGGAAGAGATCCATAATCCCCACTGATGCACGTGCCAGTGTAACCTATAGAAACTGGAGTTTTCTTGCATATTTTAGGTGAATCCTGATGAAATTTTATTTTTCCTGAGTCGTGTTGTGTCATAGAGGTTGGCGGTTACTTCTAACGGAGTTTTGGCTAAGCTTGGTTTGTTTTCATATTCTGTGTCCATACCCATTTTCCATGGTTGAATTCACATGTGTGTTACCCGAATTTGTTTGTTGACATCACCTGTGTCCATTTGGCATAAGAGATGAATTGAAGAAGCAGGTTTTCAGGACTGTGAGAAACTCTCCAAGGTGAGAGATTTTGTTGGGAAGTGAGTTCTCCTGGAGGGAATCCCATAGAAACTACATTACACTGAGACTTTTGGTCCAACCTGTTGTTGAATCCCAAGGTAAGGGAGGTGTAGTAGTCGATGGATGTGTATTAGTGAAGATGTAACCTCCTAGGTGGAGCAGTCATGTGGGGAATGAGGGTCTGTGGGTTGTGGGAATAAGTGGCTCTTGGGATAAAATATTATTATTTTTGTTCTGTGAAACTTCCTTCTTTTCCTTTCCAAGCCTAGAATTCCCTTGCCCGGTGGAGTTTATTCCCAGCTTGAGGGTGACCCATTGTTGAGCGTGATGAGAAACATGGTCTAAGGCTGGGAGGTTCATGGAAGGTATGCACATAGTTGGTTGTCACCTATTAAAAGATAAGTACCAACTCTTTGTTCCTTGTATGTTGTATATTTGTATTTGCATTATAATTAATTAGTAATGCGTGTATATATATGTTGCATGTAGGTGTCAATGTTGCTTCTGCATGAACAGGTGTATGAGTAGATTATTGATGTATGTTTAATTGCATTAGATAGATATATATTTATATCTGTGAATACTATATCTTATCTCTATCTTCCTGTTAAGTTTTATAAGTGATTATTTATGCAAATTTACTCAGTGGCATGGCCTAGATTGTTGTTTAAGGTCGGGAATGTCACAAAAATGGTATCAAAGGAGTAACGGAAAAGAAAAGGTTTCTTTGGTAGTGTTACCCAGCCCGCGTCTCCATCCAAGGGACGTTACACTTTGTATTATGTAATTAGTCACTTATATAAAATATTTTATATGATTATATAGCCTGTAAATTGTAGGACTTGGCATGTCCAATTCATCAATACAGATCCCAATTGTAGAATAAATTTAGTTATTTTTCAATTATCTTTTATTCACTCACATATTTAAAAGAATAATGAAAAACCTCATCTCTAAACTAACACGAATATTATAGTTCAACACTCATCCTTATTTACAACCAACACATAGGTAGTCACTATCTAGGAATTGAGCAATTCATCCAACCATAGCAGATCTCGACCTAGGGATGTAAGGAATTGACCAAAATGAATATTTGAGGGACTTTCAGGCTTTCAGTGAGTGGGAGGGAGGACATGAAAGGAAAACAAAGCCTTTGGGTAAGGAAAAAATTGGCCAACAATTAATAAAATCCTATAGATATGCTATGGGAAAAGAAAAAATAGCCATCAGACAAAGGAATGCTTAGTGGGAAGATTCAGTCATCCAACAATGGAGAAAAATTACTAGGGTATAATTAAGTTGACCAAATATAAATAAAATGTTTTATGGGTGGATTTAGATGCTCAACTATGGATAGAAATGCCTAGGGATGAAGTAAAATTCCTAGAGAGGTAGAAATTATCCTAGGGAGTTATAAATTCACTCAGGTGAAAGTAAATTTCCCCAACAATAAAGTAAAATTACCATAGAAGGAAATACAATTTGTGGTTGAGTGCAAACTCAATCAACTTGAAAAAACACATCTTAGAGAGGATTGAGCTAATCAAGGTTGCATATACTAACTAGAACAAAAATTTCAAGAGCTATGCATGGCTAGAAAAATCATCCATTGTTACTCACGAAAATAAATGTAGATGGCCATGGCTTATAGATTCCTTCACTCACTATGGATAAGATCCTTGAATCCTTCATCCATTGATATTCAAGTAGGATACACTCTTCAATCTCTCATATCTGCAAACTTACCAAGTTCTCCTTGCCTCCCCTATTCCCATTATTCACTACAACCTTCATTTTTAATGGGTTCACATTGGAAGGAGAACCATCATAGTGATTCACTTCTTCTTCCAAGTTTGTCAGAAAAGAAAAAATAAAATAAAATAATAATTACAAATTTACAAAGTATTTTGGGTGAGGATCCAATTCACATCACACCTCCCCATTTGTAGGATTTTGGTCCCCTAAATACTCAAATCCCTTCAATCATCTTCTCCAATCAACAAGTAGAGTATGTAAATTATCTACAAAAGAGTTCCTTCACATAGGATGGAAGATAAGATATGAATAGAAGATACCTTTGAAATTCACCACTACAATAGGTTGTTGGAAAATCATTTCTCCTTGGGTTGCAAGTGAAAAAAAATCCCCTTTCCCCTTGACCTTGAATCTCCAAACTTTCTTCTTTGATATTCATTTCTTGGGATGGAGTTACGAGTAAATTCTCCAACATTTGGCCTCCCAATGTCTAGTCAATATGAAAATCTAACAATAGTTCCTACATGGGCTACTTGGCCTTCTAGAGTTCCAACTATCGCTATCCTTATGACCCATTTTCTTGCAACAAAAACAAACTATGCCATACCTCTTCGGTTTTTTATGATTCTTGCTAGATTGGTTACTTGGTCCCCCAAGTGTTGGAGAGAATATGGATGGAATAATCATCTCTTTTCTTCCCTCTTCCAAGCTTCTACAAGGAAATTTGAGTGGCTTGTTCCACATGAATTATTTTTCGGTTCCTCTTGTTCCACATGAATTTGTATACTAAATCCTAATACTTCATGTTTGGGCCTCTATTGAGCTACAATGGGGATCAAAACACATTTTCATTCCTTTCCTATCCCTTTTCCATCACAACTCATTTTCCTCATGATATCATAACTAATTACTCTAGTGTTAGAACATGACATATTATTGTAATTTGTAGCTAATCATTTTCAATACAAGTTTTATAATAGCCACGTATTTTATATATACTTTTAGTGTTTGGAACATATTTGACTTATTTTTATTTGTTTAATAACATTAATTGTCCAAGATACTTCACATATACAAAATTGAAAGTTGCTTCATTAAACAACCTTGTACTTACCTTGATTACCTTGACCTAGTGGTTGTATATTTGAGTAACCAATAAAGGAGGCCATATAGTTGATCTCTTATTGGTATAGGATTCCTTGAGGTTTCTAGGGAAGCTTACATTGTGTTTGATCCATCCTTCAATAAAAAAAGGGAAGTGATTTTCTAAGGTCACACCGGAAACACTTCCAATGTTGCACTTGTCTTACCCCTTATGAAAGGATTTGAAAAATGATTATAGGTTTTATGATAATGTTTTGGCCCTATTATCAAGGAGAATTGTGTCATTCTTCTTGAAAATCTAAATTCCATTATTCAACATTATTTTTATGACTATACATGAAATCCTAACACAATGTTCTCATATAGTGACTCCATTGAGGGAAGAATCCATTTTCCCTATGAAAAATTTGATGAACCTTTCCTAGTAAGCTCATATGGTGACTCGACATAAATAGAACCCAAGTGTTGAAAATGATAATCCTAGATCTAATAGAATATTTGATAATACTAACAAGGTTTATAAGAGGATACCTCCTCATAACTCCCATGTACTAATGTATTTGTTTGGAAAAATATCTCCTTGATATAGAATGAATTTACAACCATGGGTTACCAATGACTTCAAGCATTTATACATGTCTATAATTCAAGGTTAACCTCATGATATGACCGATAAGTTTTATAAGTGGTTTCCTAAATTTCCTTGTAAAAATGTCAACACCACTTAAGAGCATATCCATACTTTATATGCATGTTTTAGTCTTCATCCAATTACTAATGCTTATGAGGATATAGTCATGAATAGTTTTTCTCCCTCTCTAATTGAAAATTCATGAAAGTGGTACAATAACCTTCTTGTTAAGAGTATTAATACCTAGAAATATTCTCATGATTCGTTTATGAATAGGTTGGGAACCAAGAACGATGGTAGGTTGTTTTTGACACAATTTAATGACATGAAAAAAAAGGAGAATGAATTGGTAAATGAATTTGATGCAATATTTGAAAATTTATTAAAACAAATTCCTAATGGTGTTATTCCAAAAGATGGTTCTCTCCTTCTCCAATATACAAATTCCCCTTAAAGGGAAATTTGGATTCATGCTTAGGCACAAGTCTCCAAAGACTCTTGTAGAAGCACAAGAATGTGCTTCTAATACTGAAGATAATTTTTTTCTTCTAAGGTATATCCTTTCCATGCTCCTCATGCCAAATTTGAGACTAATTCTAGAACCATGAACAATTTTCAACCTATCCAAGACCTTGTAACACTCTTAGCCCAGAAGATTGATCAAGTGAAAAGTGAAATTTTGTAAACTCAATCTCTCCTTATGAACAAAGTAACTAACTTAGATATATATCAAGAGAAAATATTTCCTCTGAGACCTAAATATAACATCGAGAGTACATCAAGAGTTGAGTGAAGGAAATGAAAAACATTTGTCAATTCAAGAACCAACAAGGGTCTCTCTCTCTCTCCATCACTCTCCCATCTATCAATCTCCCCCTCTCTCTCTCCATCACTCTCCATATCCCTCTCCCTCTCTCTTGGTCTTTCTCACTTCCACTTTCCTTCTCCCTCTCTTTATCACTCACTTTCTCCCTCTGCCCCCCTCCTATCTCTCTCTCCCTCTACCTCCCCCCACCTCTCCCTCTCTCTCTTTCTCTCCATGTTGAAATATTGTAACTGCAAAGAGTATTCTATTTATTATTGAGTTATTATTCATTAGATCAACCCCCTTTTGTGGGTTGATCATGTCTTGCATTGTAATTGACCAAATACTATTTTGTGGATTGCTCAAACCCTAAATATATTATGCAAATTGAGAAGTTTCCCCCCAGGATAATTAAATTGGGTTTAACCACTAAGAATACAAGTAGACACCTTTCCATCACCTGTCGATTTGTATAAATAAAGGAATCTAGCACCTCATTTGATCACTTAATCATTCTCTCACTCAGTGCACAAGTTTGGTAGTTTCAGTTGGGAGAAGAAGGGAGAGAGAGGCACAATTCTTAGTGGAGTATATTCTTAGTGGAGTATATTAAGAAAGTTTTTGATTGGTTTTCTCCCCCATGAAAGTTTCCCAGGATAAATGTTGTGTATCTTGTGATTCTGTTTCTCTCAGTGATCATATATATGCTATGCTTGTCTAGTAAATTGAAAAGAAACCTAATAATAGATTAAACCTTTACATGGTATCATAGCTAAACTGAAGAGAGAAAATTTCACTGGATAAATAAAAACATCATTCTTGCAATACAAGAAAATTAGGGATTTTTGTTGAAGAGGAATATCAACCTAAAAATCATCTAGAAAAGTGTTCCCTAGCCTAGGGAACTCTTTGGCACCTTCAGTGCAATTTTTCAGTGTATAGAACTCCCATAAAGTGAAAACCTAGTTTTCACTGGTACCAGAACACCAAAAAACCAGAAAACCAGAAGTACCATAAAACTAGGAAACCAGAACTAGTACTAGAAGTACCAGTCCAAAATTTTGTTGGTCAAGTTTGAAGGGGAAAAAATTGGATTTTTTGAAATCTAACTGCACCAGGCTACTCGCCTCAGCCAAGCGCACCTCCTCATAAGTTCAAAATTAGTTTTTGGTCATGTTCCTAGCTCCATGTAAAGATGTCTGCAAGAACTAAGATTTTTGACAATATTGAAAGTGTGGAGAACATTCATTCCTGGAAGTATTAGATTTCACTCATTCTTGAGAAGAATTACCTAGAAAGATTCATTAAAGAATGTGTACTAGAACCTATTGATGCTGCAGCTAAAGAAAAACACCAAAAGGACACAATTAGGGCCAAGAGAATAATTGGAGATTCTATTAAAGATCACTTCATTACTCAAGTGGATTCAATGAAGACTCCAAAAGAAATGTTTCATGCCCTAACCAGATTTCATGAAGGAAATAACATCAATTAGAAGATGAATCTAAGAACTCAACTCAAAAGTACAAGGATGTAGAAAGGAGAAACAATTCAGGAATATTTCTCTAGAATATCACAAATCAAAGAACAACTAGAAGCAATTGGTGATACTCTAGATGAAGATGAACTTATAATGGCAACCCTTAATGGTATCACAAGACCTTGGGATGCATTCATCCAAACTATTTGTGCCAGAAAGGAGAAATTAAACTTTGACACTCTTTGGGAAGAGTGTGTTCAAGAAGAAACAAGAGTAGCTAACCGAGAATAATTACTATCAAGAGATGAATATTGAGACCTAGATACTCATAATAAAGTAGGAAGAAAGAGGCGTTACTTCTAGAAATAAACTCATAAGGAGTCTCACCCCAAAAATATATTCATACATAAAGAATCTCACCCTCCAAGGAGATTCCAAAAGTTTCAGAAAGGTCAAAGAAGAGAAAAAGATTTCTCATCCTACCAATGTAACCATTGTGACAATATGGGACATATTGCTAAACTTTGTCCAGTAATACGAGAAGAATACAAGAAGAGAAACAAGAGGCACAATGCCCATATAGTTGAAGATGAAGATCCACCCACATAGATGATAACATAATATATTGAAGACTATGTCTTAATCTCTTCCTTCTCAGGATCAACATCACCTGGTGAGGACACTTGGATCATAGATAGTGGTGCTTCCAAGCACATAACAGGTCAAAGAGACATTCTCTCTTTCCTTACAGAAAAGAGGTTTCCCCAGAAAGTTACACTTGGAGATGATTGTCAATACCCTATCAAAAGAGTAGGAGAATCAAATTACAAAATTGATTCAAGGACCCCAATGAAGATGAAGGATGTACTATATGTACTAGGTTTGACAAATAACTTAATTTCTATCTTAGCTTTAGATAATAAAGGCTTCATAGTTTCCTTCATATATGGAGAAGTTCTTATGTGGCCCAAAGGAAAAACCATGGAAGAAGAAATTGTTATTGGAAAAGAAGAAGAAGGCTTGTATAAGCTAAAGGGTCACTTAGAAGCATCCTTAACCCATTCCATTGAGAATCCATGTGAAATTTGGCATAGAATACTATCTGACATCAACTACAAGGAATTACCATATGTAAACAAGGCAGTCACATGTCTACTATAATTCAAGGTTGACCATGAAGGTGTGTGCAACAGGCATGCACGAGGAAAGAACATAAAGAACCCTTTCCCAAAGAGAGAAAATAAAGAAGAAGGATTCCCAGATCTCATTCACTCAGATGTATGTGGCCCAATAACATCAACCACCATCAGTGGGTATGTATACTATGTGTCTTTTATTGATGACTATTCTTGCAAAACCTGGGTTTACTTTTTAAAATCAAAAGATGAAGTGTTCATTCAAGGAATTCAAAGCCTTGATAGAGAATATCTCTCAAAGAAATATCAAGATACTCAGGTCCGATAATGGAGGAGAAGAAAGAAAGAACATAACTATAATGGAAGAAGTGAAGAAAATAAACCATGATCAAGATATTCCACTATACTTATGGGAAGAAGTACCAATAACAACAATGTATGTACAGAACAAAATATCCCATAGTGCACTTGGGTTCAAGACCCCTAAAGAGATGTTCTCCGGAAAGAAGCCAGAAGTAAGTGATCTAAAAAATATTTGGTTGTATAGTATTTGTACACATTTCGAAAGAGAAGAGAACCAAGATGGACCCTTTGGGAAAAAGAGAATATGTGTTGGATACTGTGAGGGCTCCAAGGCCTTCAGTGTTTATATACCATGTTACCATCATAGTGATATCAACAGATATGTAACCTTTGATGAATATGAAACACTCAATAAATCAAGAAGATGCCATCTTGAAGAAGTATATGAAGAACTTGTGGCTCCTAGAGTTGCAGAACCAGTGAGGGAAGTCAAAAATTCCATTGATGAGGAGATTCTATAAGATCATGACATAATAGAATCCCAAGAACCTCCCCAGATGATCTTATCCCACAAGAGAAATCTATCCTAGGAAAGGGAATTTATTCAAGATGGAGAGAAGTATGGTGCCCCTAAAGGAACCATGAGACAAGTCAAGAAACCCAAGCCATTTTCCAGTTATATGACCTTGATTTGTGATCTCTTAGAGAAGGAGCCTACTTTCTTTGAAGAAGATATTTAGAGGAAATAATGGGTAGATGCCACGACAGAAGAATGCCAATCCATTATAAATAATGATGTATGGGAAATAGTTCCTAGACCAAAGAGAAAGGATGCGGTATCTTCCAAATGGATTTTCAAAATAAAACAAGTCATTGATGGAAGTATTGAGAAATATAAATAAAGGTTTGTTTCTAATGGATTTTTTCAAAATGAGGGCATTGACTATGAAGAGAAATTTTCTCTTATAGCCAGATACACTTCAATCAGAACCATCATATCTCTTGTAGCTAAGACGAAGTGGAAGTTACACCAGATGGACGTGAAAACAACTTTCTTGGGTGGTTTCATTGAAGAAGAAGTGTATATAGAACAACCTCAAGGGTTTCAAGTTTAATACATGAAGACTCATGTCTACAAGTTGAAGAAGGCTCTGTACGGTTTGAAGCAAGCTCCTAGAGTTTGGTATGGAAGGATTGACAGTTTCCTGACGATCTTCGGATTTACCAAGAGTAAAGTTGATTCTAACCTTTAATTAAAGGTTATGAATGATGATCCTATTATACTGCTGATGTATGTGGATGACTTATTCTTAATTGGATAAGAAAATCTCATCATTGATTGTAAGAAGAATCTCACTACATAATTTGAGATGAAAGACCTTGGACTAATACACTATTTCTCAAGATTGAGGTCTGGCAGAGCCCAGAGAAGATATTCCTTAAAAAAGGGAAGTATGTAGTTGAAATACTAAATATATTTGATATGTTGGAGTGTAAATCCATGAATACACCCATGGAAACAGAGTTGAAGCTCTTGGTCAACACTTCATCAAAATTGATTGATGCTACATTGTACAGACAGATCATTGGATCGTTGATGTATTGGATGAACACCAGGCCAGATATATGTGTTTTTTTTTAACACCTTGAGTCAATTTCTGTTAGAGCCTAGACGTGTTCACTTGGTTGTTGCGAAACATGTGATGAGGTATCTTATGGGCACATTATATTATGGTCTCAATTATAATGGATATCATGACTTCAGACTGAGTGGTTATACTGATTTAGGTTGGGATGGAAGTGTCTCTGATTGAAAGAGAAATTTAGGATGTTGTTTCAGTCTAGGGTCAGCCATGATATCATGGTAGAGTAGGAATAAATCAAGAATTTCTCTCAGCACGACAGGAGAAAAATACATTGCTTCATGTTCCACCAGTTGTGAAGCCATATGGATTTGGAAGTTGTTGATATGTCTATTTGATTTGGATATGGAAGCAACCATGATCCTATGTGATAACCAGAGTTGCATAAAGATGAAAAAGAACCATATGTTCCATTAAAAATCAAAACACATAGAGATATAATATCATTACATCCGTGATATGGTGTAGAGACGAGCCATAAAACTCCAGTATGTTAACATAGATGAACAGGTTGCAGATGTGTTGACCATACCTCTATCTCATGTAAAGTTTGAGAACTTTCGAGATAATCTTGGTGTAGTCTGAAAGGACCTCTCTCGAAAGGGGGAGTAGTGTTGATGCCAGCCTAATGATGAATATTTCTAGCTTTGTGTTGATTTTGTTGTGATTCCAACTAGTGTTGAATATTTCTAGCTTCCTGTTGATGTTGTTGTGATTCCATCCTCTTGCTAAAGATTTCCAACTTCATGCTAATGTTGTTGTGATGCTAGCCTAGTGCTGAAGATTTCTGGCTTCGTGTTGATGTTGTTGTGATGCTAGCCTCGTGCTGAATATTTTCAGCTTCGTGATGATTTTTTTGTGATGCCAACCTTGTGCTGAAGATTTCTAGATTCGTGTTGATGTTGTTGAGATTCCAGCCTCACGATGAATATTTCCAACTTCGTGTTGATGTTGTTGAGATGTCGAATTTGTGCTAAATATTTATAGCCTAGTGTTGATGTTGATGATGCTCCAACCTTCATGTTTTGATGATGTTGTTGTTGATGATGCTCCAACCTTCGTGTTGTGACGTTGTTGTTGTTGATGATGCTCCAAAATTTGTGTTGTGATGCTACTGTTGTTGATGTTTTATCAGCCTTGTGTTGTTATTGATGATGATGATGTATTACTGTTATAATAATCCATGTTGATGCAAATGATGATGATGCCATTTCATCTCCCTACTATGGATGATGATATTGATGATGAGAAAAACTTCTGATGATTTATAGATATACTAGTCAATGTTCCAGATGTTGTTGATGTTGTTTCCCTCTCTCTCTATCTTGATGATGTTGTAGAATACCCTTCATTTTAAGGGTGAGTGTTTAAATATTGTAACTGCAAAGAGTATTCTATTTATTATTGAGTTATTATTCATTAGATCAATCCCCTTTTGTGGATTTATCATGTTTGGAATTACAATTGACCAAATCCCCTTTTGTGGATTGGTCAAACCCTAAATATATTATGCAAATTAAGAAGTCAACCCCCGTGCTAATTAAAGGGGTTTTAACCACTAAGAAGACAAGTCATCCTTTCCCCTCCAAACATTGTCTAGAAAAATGTGCTCAATGACCTATATGGGATCTACAACCCAGTTGTACCAACACACAAAAAAACATGCAAAAACTATATTGTACAATCAAAAACACAAAAATTCCCCCAATAGTAAGAAAAATAACAACAAATTCCTCAGTTTGTGTGCATCAATATTGTCTCTCAAACATTGCCCATTTCCTCTATTATATATAATATACAAAATGTACAAATCCATATAGTATGGCCTTCAAAACAAGAAAAAACACCAACACATTTACACAACAAATTGCCTTTGGATTTATGCCCTTTTTTTTCGTGGGAAATGTTCCCATATTCTTCCCTTCCTCTTCAATCTCTCTCTCTTTCTCTCTCAATATTTTCTCTTGTATCTTGCACACTACCCTAGGTATTCTCTTATAATTTGAAAGTGACCCTTCACCTTATCCAACCCTAAATCTAATGCCGAAGAGCTTATCTTGCCTTTACAAGATCAAGGGACATAATTCATTCCCTCAAAAATAAATCACATTAAAATATTAAGGTACATTTTCACTTTATAACATAAGTGCACTTTATGAGATAAAGTCGCTTTAATATTAGAAGGTACACTTTATTAAAAATACACTTACATAAAAGAACCACTTTATCACAACTTTATAAAAACCCATTACAAATTCAAGTGTCTAGTAGTGTAGGTACAAGGTTACTTCCACATACAAGACAAACATGCAGAGTACCTCCTAAGATAAAAATATAACACTACCTCTTAGTGAGGGATGTACTCATTGTCATAACCATCATCCAGTCCCATCACATTGTTATTAGTAGGATCTCCCTCTGAACCTGGAGCCATCCACAACAACTGCATAGAACTTGAACTAGAAGACATCCTCCTGACAACTATTAAGAACCCTGAGCTCCTAGGAGAATCCACTCCACCCTGAGCATTAGTTTGATCAAACCAATTGAGCCTCCTTCCGGTGCTCATAAGAGACTCCCTCACTTCTCTTGGAATCCAATACTAAAACCTTGAGTCCACCACAGTCTTAGGAGCCTCCTTCTCCTCATTCAACATTGAATCATATCCTAAAGGTTGTCCTCACAACATGTACAACATGTGCACCAAATCACCAATCAACTATGGTTCCACCGATTCCACTCCCTCCCTGTATATAAATAGATGTCCCCTCTTGAAAAATGTATAATATCCAACATCCTACAAGGATGAGACTATGATGCAAGAGAATCTCTTTTAAAGTCAAATAAGAAAGCATGGAGGAAGGCATATGACATCTCATCATGACAAAATTTCAAATCAACACTTAACTCAAAAACAGAACGAGTTGTTGAGATATTTTGGGAACAACCTCTTTTAATATATCTTGTTTGTAAAGTGTTATACGACTGTAAGGAGTTCCAAATAGAGAGTGGAAGCCCTTATTTGGTAATAACTTATAGTTATTGTAATAGGACAAAGTAGGTAACCGCTAGAAATTGGTAGGATAAGTTGTAGACAGGACAAGGAAGAGTTAAAGGAGCCACTCCTTAGATAGTTTTATTGTTGTATTGTATTAGGAGAGATTAGAAAGTAGATAGGAAGAAAGATGAAGTAAATAACTGTAATACTATGTAATTTATCTCTTGAATGAATAGAACAGACATAATTGTTCCAATTCCCTGGACAATGTTCATTATGATGTGTGATTGAGTGAATGATATATTTTTTATGTGTTTTAGTTCATTTTTTTTATGTATGATTCTCTAGGGTTGATCATATGAATTTGTGATGAAATGGATAAGTTTCAATCGTCTCTCTTCTGAGAACTCATATGCAAGGAGTGCATCTCATACACAAGGATCACATCGATAGATTCTTCAATTGACTCAGAGAATTTCAGAAGGAACGATGGGAACTTAGACCAAGTGCAGGAGTGCACAGAGTCAAGGAGCGACTGAGTGTCGAAGAAATAAATAGAGAAGCGCAAGGAGTTCAGGAAGAGTTTCTTCAAAGAAATCCTTTGATCTGAGTTTGTCAAGATCCTAGGAATGCAGAGAGTGTGTGGGAAATCAAAATCCTCAAGGGGATCAAGCTCATAAAAGATAGCAGGGAGAAATATTTAAAGAGAGTGAGGCTCTAAAGATTTTGTGAGTTATCGATCAAGATCCATCCAAGAGAGAGCGATATTGTTCTATATCGTTGGATCTGGGAAAAGTGTGTGATATTTAAGTCTATTAGTGTGCATAGGAGAGTGGATTTCCAAAGTGCCAAAGTCTCGAAGTGATTAGAGACCATTTATCATCAAGAGGGATAGGTGGTGCAAGATCTACAACTCTAAAGCAGAAGGAATTCAGAGATTTCATAGACAAGGAGGAGGTGAAATCACCAAAGAGCTGAAGTAGATATAGACCATTGGTCACCAAGAGGTATGTGTCAACAGATCAGAGACTTCAAGTGAAAACACTCAGACGGTAAGTGGACAGGAGTTGAAACTCCCAAAGCCCGAAAATCCGAAGTGATTCACAGTCGTTGATATGTGGGATACACGCGTCAACATATCATTGACTTCGGGTGAAACAATCTAGGAGAAAGTGAGTGTGCAAGAGTTGAAACTCCCAAATCCTGAATAGTGAAGTGAATCATAGCCGTCTGATTCAAGAGGACACATGGCATAAATTTGTTGTCTTCGAGTGAAAGCACTCTGGGAGGAACTAGTGCACAGGAGTTTGAAACTCCCAAAACCTAAAGAGTCGAAGCTAATCATAGTTTTTGATCTATGGGAGACATGCATTGATAGATCATGAATTCCAGGGGAAAATGAAGGTAGGAGTTTGAAACTCCCAAATCCTAAATTACCGAAACAAATCATTATCGTTGATTTGAAAGGGACATGCGTTGATAGATCATGGAAGTCTAGGAGAGAGTGCTCCAAAGAGAAGGAAGGAAAGGAGGTAGATCTCAGCCGTCAGTCAAGAGGCACCGACCGAGATCACAATATCAATGGTCATGCTTAATAGTAGGGATAGAAAGCACTCAGACTTTAAAATATGAGAGAGGGATGCAATCGAAACCACGATATTGCAAAAGGGACATGTGGTGATTCGTAGTGAATTGCGGGGAGAAAAATAGTTTTTTCTCAAACCAGTCTTGTTCTTGCCCGCAATCACATGTTTACGTGAGGTTATATCCTGAGTTCACATCCAGGGAGGGGCTAATGGAAAAAGGGGCTAGTACCTGAAACTTGATAGTTCAACATTGAGAAGGGAGAGGTTGCAGGTGTCATAGAACCTGCACCAAAAGGCCGAAAGGGTCTATGTTTAATCAAAAAGTGATACCATCAAGGTTTCAATGAACCAATTCAGCTCAGAGAATCAAATATCCTTGATTAGGAGGTCACGTAGCCCGAAGGAGATTAGGGGGGATGCATTAGGTGGTATTAGAGCTATTAATTTTTTTTGCAGACAATAGACAAAGGAGAAAGGAGATAAATTAATATCATCATTGGTATCAAGAGTTGATTCTATTTATAGACATCAAAAGAAGAGGCAGTGGAATCATGCCACCCAGAATATGCAGAGTGAATCTAGAAATGGATGAATAAATGAGGCGACTTAGAATGAGGTTGGATGCCATGGAAAAAATGCAGAGGAGAGAACCAGATACTGGAGATATCAGTGAATATGAAAGTGAAGATATAGATGTCGAAGAAAATGTAGCTAAGGATGCTGCAAAAGACTTCTTATTGAAAGTTGTTTCGAGAATAAGAGCCAGAGAAAAAATAAAGGTACCAATGTATGAAGGCAATTTAGAAGTTGAAGAATTTTTGGATTGGGTATGTGCTATGGACAAGTACTTTGATTATGAGGATGTCGAAGAAGAGAAGATGGTGAAGCATGCAGTGAAAATACTGAAGGGTCACACAACACTATTGTGGGATGAACTGCAAGCCGATCATAGATGCAAGGGAAAGCAAAAAATTAAAAGTTGGGATAGGATGGTGGCCAAGATAAAATAAAAATTTATCCCAAAGGATTATCCAATCAATATGTATAGGAGATTGCAGAACTTGAGACAAAAAATCTTATCAGTGAAGGAATACATTGAGGAATTTTATAGACTGAACATCAAGGTTGGATAGAAAGAGAATGATGATGAAAAAATAGCCAGGTATATCAGTGGAATGAGATCTAAAATACAAGAGGATATAAACATGATGCCTATTAGTAAATTTGAGGATTCTTATCAATCATCCTTGAAATCCGAAGAGAAATTGGTGAAAAAACAAAGCATACGAAATAGAGGAGGAAATTCAAGAAGAGGTAAGGGAACTAGCAGAGAGAAGTTCCAGAAACCAAAGCATGAAGCTAGAAAACAACATACTCACCCTGAGAAAGGTGGACATTCTAAGGAATGACAACATGTAGGAAGAAGCTTTTTTCCTAAAGGAAGAGGAAGAGCTAGAGGAGGTGAAATTAGATGTTATTCATGTGGAAAGACATGGAACATGTCTTGGGAATTCACATAGAATAAGAAAGACACTATAGGAGGAGAAGAACACACTTCTGAAGCATAGAAGCATGTGGAAGAAGCAACAAAAGGAGGAAAGAACCTCATGATGAGGAAAGTTCTTCTTAAGCTAGAGAAGGAGGTAGAGGACCCAGTTCAACGAATAAGTATGTTCATAATTTCTTGCAAGATGAAAGATAGAGTTTGCAAGGTGATCATAGACAGTGGGAGCACTAAAAATATATTATCCACAGAGATGGTGGAGAAACTGGAGCTAAAGAAAACTAAACATCCAAAACCATAGAAGGTATTATGGTTGCAAAAAAGACATCAAGTAATGGTAAGTCAACAATGCCAAGTTGAATTTAAAATAGGACGTTATAGGTGATCCAGGGGATAAAATTTTGCTCAAAATTCAAAGTTCTTGGAATCACTTCAAATGGAATGGGTGTGTAGGCCTC
>ML786459.1:10054-29005 GCA_009831015.1 Picea engelmannii | reverse complement strand
TATGAGCCTCCTTTGATTGATGATCAAGGAGAACATGTTTAGATTCCTTCTATAGATGATTTCTCCCCAGAATATCTTATAGAACTGCATGAAGACACAATCCTTGATAGGAGAATGAGAACTTCAAAATGGGGAAATGTGGAATATCTTTGAATTGGTCTTAAAGGCACAAATCCAAGAAAAGCCAACTGGATTGAGGTTGGGAAGGTGAGGGAACTATACGCTCATCTTCAGATAGAATGAAAGTAGGTCCAAAATCTTTCCAATGGGGAGGTGTGATCCAGGGGATCAAATTTTGCTCAAAATTCAAAGTGCTTGGAATCACTTCAAATCAAATGGGTGCGTAGGCCTCGTCGTTACGAACCCAATGCAACTCAAACGGGTTCAAACAGACGTCAGATGAGTGAGATATCATGTTCAGTTCAAATTTTCAAACAGGCAAAAAAATGTGTTGACTGTACATTCCGTATAGATGTTGAGTTGGCAGGGCCGTATGACACGTGGAAGATGATGAGTTGGTATGGCCATATGACACATGGCAGATGCTGAGTTGGCAGGGTCATACGACACATGGAAGGTGTTGGGTGGCAGTCATGTGGACGAATTAATGTTTGACACATGGCATATTTGTGGTGAATGGATTGGTGACACGTGCCCCAAGCAAGGGCTGCCACGTGTCACCTGGTCAATGGTTAAAATTTGTGGAGTCTACAGGACTTGAACTCGTAACCTTCGGGCAGGGGTAGAGCTTTGGGAAGGGTCGTCCAACTGGTGCACACACCATTAGCTCTTAACATATATATGGTTTCAAATACATTTGAATTTGCATTGTTTTGGCTTGGGCGCGGTCCGGGCTGGGGCTAAGCCCCGACCCCCAATCACATGAGGATTCCATACGACCACCACTATGCACATGAGTTTCAAACAATTTAAAATCCCACGCACCTGGACATGTGGCGTTTAACCATATGACTTGGGGTTTAAACTTAGCCCTTTTTTTATGCGCGGTCACATGGCCATACGCCCAATGGTTAGGCGGTTAGGGGCTAGGTTCCCTAACCATTCTATAGTTGCGCGTGTTTTTTTGGTTATGTGCCAGTGCTAGGTTTTAGCATGAAAATGAGCGTAGAGGCTAGGTTGGACACACAGAGGTGAAATTTGGCGATCCAGAGACAACAAGTTTGAAGGGGAACTTCCAGGAAGCCTATCTTCTTCAATTTTTGGCCAAATCAGGTGCCGAAAAATCCCAGCTAGGGGTTTTTGGATGTTCTGAATCCATTGGAGCCATCTATTTGGTATTTTGAGAATTGTAAAGAACATATTTTATCACTTTGATAAAATAATATAAAATATCCATTAGAAGTTGGACCAGGAGATGTAGCCCAAGAGAGGGGTGAACCCCTTTATCATTTGTTGTGTTATGTGTTTATTGTTCACTATATTTTGTTGGTTATTATTGCATCTTGAATGTGTAATTTCTATAAAAATTTGTGTTTGCAAATTGATCCTTTTTCATAATTACACTAAAATAAAACTTGCAAATATTTTCAAGAATACAAGCCTTTATCATTTTCAGATCAATAGGTACGAAATATTATGTGATGTAATTCCTATGGATATATATCATATTTTATTGGGGATACCATGGAAATTTGATAGAAAATTTATTCATGATGGGTGGAAGAATACTTATACCCTAGAAAAGAATGGAAGGACACATATGTTGTTACCAATAGACGACAAAGATAAAAAGAGGGAAACTAGTTCAAGTATACTTCTCATGAGTGGGAAGGAACTCTTGAATGAAGTCAAGAAGGAGAAGGAGATGAAATTTTATATAGTGAGGAAGCCAAGAGTTATCCTTACAAATACTTTTGTGGAGGGTTTACCTGACGAAACCCAGGAATTGTTAGAAAACATTTCTAACATAGCAGTGGATGAATTACGTCACTCATTGCCACCCATTAGGAGTATAAGTAATCATATTGACCTTATTTCAGGAGCTAGTTTACCCAACAAAGAAGCTTATAGGTTGACAACCTAGAGAGAATGAGGAATTCAAAAATCAAGTCCAAGATTTTTGGATAAAGGTTTAGTAATGGAAAGTCTAAGCCCATGCGTAGTGCCAACTATGTTGAGTCCAAAGAAGGATGGAGGATGGAGAATGTGTACAGATTCTAGAGCCATCAATAAGATCACCATTAGGTATAGATTCCCTTTACCCAGGATGGAAGATTTGATGGATTTTTTGAGTGGAGCAAGATATTTTTCCAAGATAGACTTGAAGAGTGTATATAATCAAATAAGGATGAGAGAGGGAGATGAATGGAAGACAAAATTGAAGACAAATGAAGGTTTGTTTGAATGGTTGGTCATGCCATTTGGGTTGACAAATTCCCCGAGAACATTTATGATATTAATGAATGAAGTATTGAAAGACTTCATAAGAAAATTTGTCATAGTATATTTGGATGACATACTAATCTTCAGTAAGATAGAGGGAGAACACTTAAAACATTTGACATCAGTGATGAGAAGGTTGCAGTAAGAAACTTTGTTGATAAATCTGAAAAAAAAGAAGCTCTTTTATGAAGACAAAACTCATATACTTGGGTTTTGTGATCTCTTCAAATGAATTGAATATGGATCAATAAAAGGTGAGAGAAATCAAAGAATGACCATGTCTAGGAATCATATTTTTGGTAAGATGTTTTCATGGGTTAGCAAGTTTTTATAGAAACTTTATCAGAAATTTCAGTGATATATGTACACTGATGTTGGACACTGGGAATAAGAAACACAAGTATTTTAATTAGATAGAGGAAGCTAAAAAACTTTTCAAAGTGTTGAAAGAGAAGATCATGGAACAACCAATTCTGGTCTTACCAGATTTTGGAAAAACATT
This sequence comes from Picea engelmannii, assembly GCA_009831015.1. Taxonomy (NCBI): domain Eukaryota; kingdom Viridiplantae; phylum Streptophyta; class Pinopsida; order Pinales; family Pinaceae; genus Picea; species Picea engelmannii. The sequence continues at coordinate 26,100 of ML786459.1, read as the reverse complement.
TCAAGTAAGATGTGATGCAAGTGGATTAGCTATTGGAGCAATCTTGAGTTAGGATAATAGGCCAGTTGTTTATTTCAGTGAGAAGTTGAATGACATCAAGAAGAAGTATTCCACATATGAAAAAGAATTTTATGTAGTGATTCAAGATTTGAAGAAGTGGAGGCACTATCTAATTCCTAAATAATTTGGCTTGAACATATGAAAGTAGAATTTATGCAAAATTTTACTTTTGTTATTAAAAATATTGTTGGAACTGCTAACAAAGTTGCAGATTCTTTAAGAAAGAGGATTTTAATTGTATAGAAATCCCAAGTGGAGACCTTAGGGTTTGAACATCTCAAGGAAATGTATCGAGAAGATCCATATTTTAAGGAAGATTATGAGGCATGTAAGAATCTTTTGTTGGGAGATAGAAGATCATGGACAAAATATTTGATCCAGGATGGATTATTGTTCAAAGGGAGCCAACTATGCATACCAAGATGCTCAATGAGAGATAACCTGCTGAAAGAGAAACATAATGGAGGTTTAGTTGGACATTTTGGTCACGATAAGACATTTGCACATCTGAGAAATTCCTACTATTAGTCAAGCATGAGGGTAGAGGTGAAAACATTTGTGAACAAATGTAGAATTTTCTAGTATGCAAAAGGAAGACACCAAAACATAGGTTTGTATCATCCATTACCAATTACATAAAGGACATGGGATGCAATCAGTATGGTTTTTGTATTAGGATTGACTAAAACCCAAAAAGGGAGTGATTCCATATTTGTTGTGGTGGAAAGATTTTTAAAAATGGCACATTTAATACCATGCTAGAAAACAAAGGATGCTATACACATATACAATTTTTTTTTTAGAGAAGTGGTGAGACTACATGGATTTCCTAGGGGCATAGTCTCAGACAGAGACACAAAATTTGTAGGACACTTTTGGAGAACTCTATGGAAGAGGCTGAGGACAAACGTTTCCTTTAGTTCAACATATCAAACTTAGACAGATGGATAGAATGAAGTAGTAAACAAGAGTCTAGGAAACTTGTTAAGAAGTTTAGTCACTGAGCAAGGCTATCAATGGGATCATATTTTGGTACAAGCAAAATTTGCATTTAACAATTCAGTGAACAGGAGCACTGGAAAATGTCCATTTGAAATTGGCTATGGTATACAACCAAGAGGGATTACAGAGTTGAGATATATGAACCAATATGAATTCAGAAGTGTTGGCATAGAATATTTTGCAATAAAAATGTAGAAACTCCATGAAAGAGTCAGAGAAAAGCTAGAGGACATCAGCTTAAAATATAAGAACAGAGTTGATCAGAAGAGGAGAGAAGTTCAATTAGAAGTAGGAGATGAATTTTTAGCTCATTTGAGAAAGGAAAGGTTTTCAAGGGGAACATATAACAAGTTGAAGATGAAGAAGATAGGATCATGCAGGATTCTCAGAAAATTTGCAGCCAATGGTTACGAAATTGGGTTGCCATACAATGTTGAGATATCATCGATATTCAATGTTGTGTACTTGTACCCTTACAAGAGAGATGATGTAGGAGAATCATATGATCAAAAAGAATCTCAATGGGAAGAAGAGTTTCCTATAGTAGAAAAACCTTAGATGGAGAGAATCATAGAACAAAGAGTTGGAAAGAAGACCAAGAGGAAGACATATCCTGAATACTTAGTGTAGTGGAAAGATCATCCAATGGAATATTCAAGTTGGGTCACTGAACCTGATATTTTTAAGCATGGAGAAGAAATACATGAGTTCATGGAAAAGAGCCCATGAATATTTTAGCCAGAGGAGTATGATGCAGGAGCATTGCTTTCAAAGTCAAAGAAGAAAGTGTGGAGGCAGGTGTATGACATCTCATCATGACAAAATTTCAAATGAACACTTAACACAAAAATAGAACGAGTTGTTGAGATATTTTGGGAACAACGCTTTTTAATATATCTTGTTTGTAAAGTATTATATGACTGTAAGGAGTTCCAAATAGAGAGTGGTAACCATTATCTAGTAATAACTGATAGTTATTGTAATAGGACAAAGTAGGTAACCGCTAGAAACTGATAGGATAAGTTGCAGACAAGATGAGGAAGATATGGAGGAGCCACTCCTTAGATATTTTTATTGTTGTATTCTATTAGGAGAGAACACAGAGTAGAAGAGAGTAGAAAATTAGATAGGAATAAAGATGCAGTAAAGAACTGTAATACTACGTAATTTGTCTCATGAATGAATAGAACAGATAGAAATGTTCCAATTCCTTGGACAATCTTCATTATGATGTGTGATTGAGTGAATGATATATTGTTTATGTGTTTTAGTTCATTTTGTTTATGTATGATTGTTTAGGGTTGATCATATGAATTTGTGATGAACTAGATAAGTTTCAATCGTCTCTCTTCGAATAACTCGTATGCAAGGAGTGCATCTCGTACACAAGGAGTGTGTCAATAGAGTCTTGAATTGACTCAGAAAGTTTAGAAGGAATGACGAGAACTTGTACCAAGTGTAAGGAGTGCATAGAGTCAAGGAGTGAATAAGTGTAGAAGAACTAGAACATAGAAGCACAAGGAGTGCGGGAATAATTTCTTCGAATAAATCCTTCGAATAAATCCTTCGATCTGAGTTTGTCGAGATCCCAGGAATGTAGGGAGTGTGTGGGAGATCAAAATCCTCAAGGGGATCAAGCTCAAAGGAGATAGCGAGGAGAAACCTTAAAAGGGAGTGAGGATTTTTGACCACCTATACAAATATGGGATCAACTCAATGTGACATGAAGATATGCATCATCAAAAGCTAATGTGTCGAAGATAGTTTGGTTCTACTGGGCAATTTATGCCTCCAGCACGTATTTTTGTAAAAGAAATTTCCACACCCCTGTGTGGGTTAATAATGTAATAGGTATTCATGGGTCATAGTTATCTTAGTTACCTTGGGATGTATTTATTGGGATATTTCCTTTAACCAAGGGTTTTTCATGCTCATATTATTAATTGTACTTTTCAGCCTTATTAATTTCCCTTGAGTTTCTCCCTCACACCAGCAATAATTCCTCCAAAGTGGTGAAGGGCGTTCTAATGGGATTATCCTATGGTAAATATTGTTTATGAATGATGTAAGTGAGCATGTATGAAATCTTAGAAATTTTCTTGAAATTCCGATGAGTCTAGATAAAAAAAAAAATTAATTAATTAATTTTTCCTAAGTTTGGAGGTTTAATTATTTTTGAGCGAAAATTGGAAAAACTAGGTCCTTGGAATTTTGATAGGGGTATTTGTGCTCAAAATAAATGGAATCGGACCCTGTACACCCTTGGACCAAGTTTCAACTCATTTAGACAACTTTTTCTAGGTGTTTGTCCACCAGGAGTCTCAGTCAGTAAAAAACAACAATTTTAATTACTAAGTCTTGACATTGATAAAATGTCATTTTTGTAATTTTGAGTTAAAAGGGTGATGTTAAGATGGAAAAAGGTAATATATATGTTTCCTAACCTAAACCTACCCAAACCAACTTAAACCAACCTTTACACACCCCCTCACCCACTTACTCACTCAAACCCTCATGCCCCTAGGGGGATTTGCGCCCCCTCACCATGGTAAAACGTTATAAATTGAATTGTTTTTATTTGTGGGCCCTCCTTTACACATTTTAACTATTCCTATCCTCCCACATCACCCTTTTATTGATCCCCACACCTCACAACCCTTTCCACCTCACCAATCCTTGTGAAAATCCTAGATGGTGCACTCCTCTCCTTGGGATTCCACCTTGTGGCTTGGATGTGACACTTGGATTTATTCTAGGAGGGGTCAATTTACCTCTCAAAGTATAAATAAATCCCTCCCCTCCCTCATTTCTTCACCATATCTTGAGATAAGGTCATGCTACTTGATCTCTAGCTCATCTCTCTCTCCTTTTCCATCTTGCATCCATTCTTTTGCTCTTGAGGGTTTTGGAGAAATTCATTGCTTCAAGAATTTACCTTTTGGATTAATAGAGAAGATTTGGAGGATTTTAAGTACAAAGAATATTCTTGTCTCTTTCTTGCACATGCGGTGATATTGTGGATTTGGCATCTTGGGTTATATTGAGTAGATTTCTTGAGTAAAGTATTTTACTTGGGTAGGTTAATCAATAGTATTATTGTTGATATATATATTTTGGGTGGCTATTAGGTTAAAGTATTTTATTTTCTTAGTCCATTCAACCATATTATCTACTTGTATACCTCACATTTTGTTTGAAGTTTTGTAGGTTTGACTCTAGGGTTTGTTGGGATAGCCTCAAGGAGGAGTCTACCCTCAAGGCCCTTTTAAACTCCATGCTTTTCCTAATATGATTTTTTCTTCTATTTGTATCATATTTCATTTAGCTAAACAACATAGATACATCACAAAAAATACCTTTTTACTTGGAACTTTGATGTAAAAAAATTCTGCCCTAAAAACAAAAAAAATTCCTCACTTTTCTTGTTGTGTGCATCATTTCCAGCAAGCAATAGCTTGCTGGTTTTTGTAGGTTCTTATCAGGTCAAGGGGTTTTTCAACCCACTTTTGGTCACACAACACTCCCAAAGGTCTCTCCTTTGGGTTGGTAAAAAATCTCACCCTTCGCCTTCATTTTTCTAGCATTTTTGGCAAGTTTTTTAAAGTTTATTTTCTTGTGTATAATTTCATTTGTTGTTAATAATATCTTGTGCCTACACCTTGGGTGAGACATCCAAAAAATCGTAAGGCTAGGGAATAGTTTTATTTTCAAGCATTTCTTCATTATGTTTCCCCACTTGTCACTAGGTAAAGGACGTGTGGCTAGTTGTTCTAATCTTAGTTAGTTTGCTTCTCTTTTTCAACCCTCTTTGACACAATAAAGGTAGGCTTGACTCCACCTTGTGCCATTATAAGTGGTTTGTCCCTTTTCCTTTGATTTCAAGTTAGCTAGATTAGTTATGTGTTGATGTTTAATCATGCTTAAGTGATTAAAATATTCTAGAGGTAGATCTCATACACATACTAAATCTTAGCTTAATCCCTAAAGGCATAATCTCTTTTACATGCTATAATCTTTCAAGTTTCATAACATTTTTATTTTTTATGCTATATCACATGGTTTAATTCATTTGTGGTTTAAAAAGTAATCCTTTTAACTTGAAATCAACTCCTCTTTAAGGCCATTTTCCATCATCTAATTGTGAAGCATATGTAGGGCATGTATGTGGTGTAGGGACACACTTTAATTTCAGCAAACACTTTTCATCTCTTAGCACTTTACTTTCATGCAATAACATTCATGGTTAAGTGGTGATAAACTAAAGCACTTTTTATTTTCTTTGGAAATCTGTTCTTACCTTCCTTTTCATTCATTTATCTCAAGTTTCTTCTTGTTTTTAAGGATTTAATCATATGGTATAAGGATAACCTTTCAATTCAACTATTATCTCAAGTTTCTTACATTGTTTCAATGTTATAATTTCATGGTTTAAGAACACTTTAGTAGCTGATTGAAGCTTCGGTTTTGGGCCTAATTCACTATTTTAGGGAAAGAAAAACTCACTAAAACACTCTTAAGAACATCTAAAAACTTATTCCTAAGGAATAATAATATATTAGACTTAATAGAACACCTAAATTCACCATCTTCGCCATCTAAAACAGGGCTTGAGGAAGGAAACGGGAGGTGCTAGGTTGGGGACAGTCTCACGACGTGAGGTGTCCTTTTCGGGAGTACTCGAGTCTTTAGGTTTGACTTGTGAATCTAGGGTAGGCCTTGTTTCCTCACTTCTTGATCATCCCGCAGCCATTTGGTAATTGAAAGAGGAGGATTTTGGTTCAACACTTAGTTAAGGGGTGGGAAATTAAAATCTTTAAAATTTTTAAGCAACCCTTAATCCACTTAGTGTTTTAGGAAGTCACCTTCTTGGGTATATATTATGGTTGTTTAAAACATTTCTTGCAAACACATATCTCTTTAATTTCATATTCAAGTAACATTTATTTGCTTTGTGGGATAATTAGCCAAGTATTGTTGAGCATTTGTTCTTTCAAGTATTTCTTTTTATGCTCTTTATGGTGTGATCCCTCAAGAGATAGCACATCCCATTTGGAGGCATCATCTTGTTGGATATTGAGTATAGTGGATTCCATTGAAAAGAAGTCCAATAGAGTAAGTGCTATTGGGGCATTCTTGGCTGGATGTGGATGATCTTTATGTTTTAAATATCTTTGAGTACCTACACATTTCAACACTTTGTTATCTTTGTATCTTGTATATCTTGTATCTCTTGTTCATAGTTGTTGTACTATCCTTTCATTCTTTATTATAATTGTTTTGTACCTTTGTAAGTAACTTGTAAATCTTTTGTAATCAAACACCCTTAGCTTTAGTTGACCCCTTTGCCCAACCTTAGGCACTAGTCTTAGTTGACTTAGGGAAAGTCTTTCTTGGCATAAGTAAATCTTTCATCTTGTATTGCTGCCTTTGCATCATAGGTTAGTCTCCCCCCAAACTTCTAAAAAATTAAAACCAACTCCTATAACTTCAATTTTAATCATATCTAGTAACTAGAGTCTACCGCACTTGGTTTCCCTAGGAGTAGGCCTAGATGAAAGAGGTTCAAGCCAAAGTGACAGCATGGGATTTGAACCTAGGAATTGTGCCTCCAAGGACACACTAAGTGAGCTGGACTTAGCTCACATTTGCAAGTGTGTATAAATATGACAACATCTTTGGCACCATTTCCGGGGACAAGTCATTTATCCTTGGTCAAAATGACTTAACTTGATTTTTTTAAGAAATAAATAATAAAAATTTTAGTCCCTAAAATTCTTTGAGCTTGCATTGGTTAGATTTGTGTGGTTCCTTTCCAAGAGGCGAATCCATTGAAAAAATCTGTCAATTATACTACTAGGAGCACTTCACAAGGAGTGATTTATTCTTTTCCTGGACCTAAAAAGGTTTATAGGAGGAGGCTAAATTGCCTTGCTCCTAGGAGACTACTTGAAAGTCTTGGGGAAGAAGCACTCACTGATATCCAGTACTTGTTCCAAACTAATAATCAACAAACTGTTAATAATCCCACTAATAATCCTAACATAACAATGAGTATCTTTTTGAGACCTTTTAACTTTGCATGAATCCAAGGTGCCCCTCATGCAGTTCCTGAAAAATCCATTGACAAGTTGCCTACCTTTCAGGGAAACAATGCTATAAGTGCCAAGTCTCATATCCTGAATTTTTGGATGTGTGTGAAGAGAGATTGTGGGGGTCATGATGAAGAAGATGTAAATATGACTTTGTTTGTGTACTCCTTGGAAGGAGATGTTGCTGATGGTTTACATATTTTGATGCACACAAGTTTAGCACCCTTGACTCAATTTTGGATGAATTTAGGAAGAGATGGGGAGATAAAAAAAACATAGATTTCATCTTGCTTCTCTTACCACTAGCCATACGAAAGAAAATGAAATTGTGGGAGAATTTAACACTAAGTTTAATAGCTTGGTGAAAAGCCTTCATGATGATATTTTTCCTTCAGATACTGCAATCTTGATTTATTATATAGAGGCATTCGAGGGTGAAATGAGGTATGCCTTAAGGGATAACGATCCTAAAACTTTACAAGAAGCACAAGCTACAACTATAAGAATTGAATAGAATATGCTTGAGGCTAGGAAATCCAACATTCCTGGTTTCACAAGAGGTTCTTCCTCAAAGGTAGGTGAGGATAAGAAGAAGAAAGTTGAGGGTCAAGAGTCATCTAGTGATGAGATTAAGGAATTGACCCAGTTAATTAAGAAAATGGAAATAAACCATGCCAATCAGATCAATGCTTTGCAAAATAGATTGATCACTATGGAGAGGGCCCAAAATAATAGACAACAACATAGGCCAAATGATATGTATGCAAATAGACCTCCCCAAAATGATCAAAGGCCACCTCATCCTTTTGAATCCGCCAACTTGGTAGATCATCACTCCATACCTTATTGTAGGCCTTCTGGTGAGTTTGATGAGGAATCAACTTGTCTAGTTTTCCTTGAGGATTGTTATAATGATTATGGAAACCAAGTAAGTGAACAAATAAATGTGTGTGGTGAAAAGTATTATGGGGGTATGTATGATTGGATGGATTTTGATGATCATGGGAGTAGTGGAAACTTCATGAATAATGTTGATAAGGCAACAAAAAAGTATGGGCCAAGCCCATACCCCAACATATTGCAGAAATGGATAAGTATAGAGGCATTACATACCAAAGGAATGGAAATAAAGGTCAATATAAAGGTCAAACTAGTGCTCCCAAGGTATCTCCAATTCCTTTTAAGTCTAATGTGCCTATTAATACAGATTTGAATATTGACTTAGCTGGTTGGTAAAGTAATTTAAAGATGTTAGTTCTAGTATCAGAACTTATGAAGATCCCTTCTCAAAAGGAAAATCTACTTAAATCCATAGATGACCCCCCTAAGAGTTTTGTTTAGAATCAACCAGCCGTGGCTTACCAGGATGCACCAGTAACTCTACATAATTGGGATAGGGGAAATGAAAAGACTTTTCTTTTCTACCTTTCTTTACTTGTGAATGAAAAGTTTTACACAATTGCATGCTATATTTAAGGGCAAGCTCTAATGTTATGACTAAGAAGGTAATGGAACAATTGAACTTAATAATATCTAGACCTTACCATAACATTTTTGACATGGACAATAAAACGATTGAAGTGAATGGATTGATTAAGGATTTACAATTACACTTAGCAGTTTTTCCAGATATCATGTTTGAAATGGATATTGTAGTGATTGATGTTCCAGATGCTTGGGCAATGTTATTGAATAGAAAGGCAACTGCATATTTGGGTGGTAGTTTACAAATGGATTTATCGTATGATACTATCCCTACTCCAGGTGGAAACACTTTAAATTTGAATAGGGAAGTGTGTAGAAGGTATCATGTTGAAGACCCAAAAAACCCCAAAAATGAGTTAAAGTTTACTGATGAGGGTCTTGGTAACTATGCCCTATTGTCTAATTCTATTGTTCCTTTAGAGGAAACAGTTCAAGATTATGAATTAGACAAAGTATGGTACATGAATTTTGTTGGTGCTTTTTCTAGAGCAGGAAACGGTATTGGAATTGTGCTTCAAGCTCCAAATGGTAAAGTGTTGAAATTTGCTTATAGATTGGAGTTTTATGCAACCAATAATGTGGATGAGTATGAGGCTTTTATCCTTAGTTTAGAACTTTGCAAGGATAGAGGTGTGATATGTATAAATATCAAAGGGGATTTAGACTTGGTCATACAACAACTAAAGAATAAATATGCTTGCAAGTCTGAGAGATTGAAAGGGTATAGGAATGCAATTTGGGACTTAATCAATGATCTAGATGCTTTAAACTTAATTACTATTCCTAGAGAACATAATTCAAAGGCTAGTGAACTTGCAGTAGATGCTTCCACACTTTAAATTACAGATAATTTGATTGATGAGAATATTTCGGTGGAAGTAATTTTTAGATCCTCGGTTTCTGATAACATTGATCATTGGCAGTTTTTTGATGATGACAAACAGGTTATTAAGTTTTTGAGTCATATGCATGAATTTTCTGATTTAGGCATCAACATTAAATAAGAGGTTTGTAATTATACTGGAAATGATGATAAGGTGAAATCACCCCCTAGGCAAGTTGTGTCCTTAGAAAGGGACTTTGATAGACAAGATGGTCACAAACAAAAAGAAGAATCAAAGAAAAATCTATGTGATCACTTAGAAATCAACATTGGAATTAATGAAGAGCCTAGGATGATAAAAATAGGAAAGACTACCCCTATAGAGGAAAGAAATGACATTGTTAAGTTATTTAAAGAATATAGGGATGTCTTGGCCTTCAATTATGATGAGATCAAAGTCTATAGGGATGATCTAATTAAGCATGTGATTCCTCTTAAGGAAGAGACCAATCCCTTTAGACAAAAATTGAGGCAAATGAACCCCAAGTTATCTCCTTTAGTCCAACAAGAGTTAAAAAAAATGTTAGAGGTAGGCATCATTGCTCAAACTAAACACTCTTCATGGTGCTGAAATTTGGTTGTTGCTAAGAAGAAAACTGGAAAAAATTGAATATGCATTGACTTCAGGAATTTGAACATTGCTTGCAAAAAATACCACTACCCCCTTCCCAAGATGGAAACTTTACTTCAAAGAGTTACAGTATTAGGAATGATTTCCATGCTTGATGGTTTCTTAGGTTATAATCAGATCAGAATTAAAGAAGAAGATATGCATAAGAAAACGTTTACTACTCCATGGGGAACCTTTGAATATCTTAGAATGCCATTTGGTTTATCAAATGTTGGGGCTACTTTTCAGAGAGCTATGGATTATGCCTTTAGGGGGATGATTGGGAAATTGATTGAGATATATCAATATGACTTAACAGTATTTTCTAAGGATCGAAAAACTCACATTAACCACCTTAGGCAAGTTTTGGATAGATGTAGAGAGTTTGGAATTTCTCTAAATCCTGCTAAGTTAGTCTTTGGGGTGAATAAAGGTAAATTATTGGGCCACATAATTTCTAAATATGGGGTCAAGTTAGACATAGAGAGATTTGAATCCATTGGTAAGGTGCCTTTGCCTAAATCAAAGAAAGCTCCCCAATCCTTCTTAGGAGAAACCAATTTTGTCCATAGGTTCATTCCTAACTATGCTAAGATCATGAAACCTATATATAAGTTACTTAAGAAGGATGTTAACTTTGAATGGAATGAATAAAGTAGGCAATATTTTGAAAGTATTAATACTTCCATATGTGAAGCTCCCGTCCTTATTAGCCCAGACTACAACAAGGAATTTTAGATTTTCTCTTTTGCTTCTGAAGACACCATTGCTGATGTGTTGCTTTAGAAAAATGATCAAGGCCATGATCAACCCATTGCATATATGAGTAGGGACTTGTAAAATTCATATCTTAAGTAACCCATGTTTGAGAAATAGGCTTATGCCTTAGTCTAATCACTCCAACATTTCAGAGTCTTCATCGGATATTCCAAGGTGATTGGTTATGTTCCTAATTCTGCGGTTAAAGATGTTTTATCTCAAGTGGAAGGATTAGGCTGAAGGGGTAGATGGATTGCTAAAATCCAAGAGTATGATTTGGAAATCAAACCTACAAAGTTGAGTAAGGGTCAAGTCTTGGATAAAATGTTGACAGAAAGTAATGAGAAGGCTTTAGGTATGGTTTGCCAAAGTAATAATGAATATTTTCCTCCTAACTTATTGAAGCTTGAACAAGTAGAATGGTATACATACATCATCTTTTATCTTAAGAATCTAAATTGTCCAAGCCATCTAGTAGGACACAAGAAAATGGATTTAAGGTTAAAATATTCCAAGTGTGTCCTTACTAGATATGGATTAGGATGGAAGAATAATGATGGGGTTATCCTTAGATGTGTGGATGAAGTTCAGTTAAAGAAACTAATGGATGAATTCCATGGAGGGTTTTGTGGTGGACATTTTGTTGCTAAAACTACTACCAACAAAATCCTTAGAGAAGGATATTATTGACCCACAATATTTTCAGATGCACATTAGTTTGTTCTAAAATGTGAGGCTTTTCATCTTTTCACAAGAAAGCAGAAGTTAGAAGCACTCCCTTTGCAACTAGTGGTGATTGAAGCACCTTTTCAGCAGTGGGGTTTGGACTTCATTGGATATTTTAATGATAATTCAAGTAATGGGTATTCATGGGTTATCAAAACAATAAATTACTTTATCAAATGGGCTGAAGCCATTCCTACCAAGTCAGCAACTGAGAAGGTTGTGATGGATTTCCTAGAAGACAGAATCATAATTAGATTTGGGGTCCCATCAAAGATAGTGATAGATAATGCCAAGGCCTTTTGTTCAGATGAGATCTCATATTTTTGTTTAAAGTATGGTATTATATTATCACATGAATTAGATTAATATCCCTAAGGAAATGGTCAAGCAGAGTCAAGTAATAAAAACTTAATGACCATAGTTACAAAAATAGTCAGTGAAAACAAGAGATCTTGTGATAGTAAAATTAAACAAGCATTATGGGCTGACAGAATAATAAAGAAAGAAACAACTAGAAAGAGTCCATTTGAGTTAGTGTATGGATTGGAGTCTAGGTTTCCAATACACCTTAGACTTCCTACTTATGGGTCAGTTGAGGATGTTTCCACAAAGCAAGATGCAGTTCAGAATAGTGTCAATTAGATCATTGCATTAGATGAAATCAGACGTAGGGATTATGATCAAAATTGCAGAAATCAGAGTAAGGTAAAGAAAGATTTCGACAAGTTAGAAAGGAAAAGGAGTTTCATGATTGGGGATATAGTTTTTCTATAGGATAAAGGCAGAGAAAAACTAGGAAAATATGGCAAGTTTGATAGCTTGTGGTTGGGTCCATATATGATCTGATAGATAGCAGGGCCTAACTCTTTTCTTCTCATCCATTTGGATGGTGAGCCCATCAACATTCCAAGGAATGGGAAACATCTCAAACTTTTCTTCAAATGATGATCAACTTGGTGTCCAAAGGGACACCCTCTGCAACGTATCTCTAACCCTTCTCCTCTATTTCAGTTTTGTATTATTTCATTCATTATGTTATTATGTACTTAGATGTTTTTGTTGTATCCTAGTTTCATTGCATAGTTAGATGTGTTGTAATTTACTTATTTCATTATGTAGATGTTGTTCATAGCATTTATTTATTTCATTATATATATGTATTCTTATGTTGGATATTGGTGAGCACTCTGTTTTGTAGATGTTGGATTCTCGTATGCTCTTTGTCCCATGTGAGAAGATCGAACACACATCCCCATGTGGATCCATATGTTGACCACCTATCCAACTAGGGGGTAAACTCCATGTTCCATGAAGATATGCATAATCAAATGCTAATGTGTCGAATACAATTTGGCTCTACTGGGCAATTTATGCCTCCAACACGTATTTTTGTAAATGGAATTTCTGCACCCCTGCATGGGTTAATAATGTAATAGGTCTGCATGGGTCATATTTAGGTAAGTTAACTTGGGATTGATTCATTGGGAGATTTCCTTTAACTAAGGGTTTTTTATCCTCAGGTTATTAATTAGGCTTTTCAGCCTGATTAATTTCCCTTGATTTTTTCCCTCACACCGACAATAATTCCTCCAAAGTGGTGAAGGGTGTTCTAATGGGCTTATCCTCTAATAAATATTTTTTAGGAATGATGTAAGTGGCCATGTATGACATATTAGAAAGTTTCACAGAATTTCAGCGGGTCTAGATAATTTGTTTTTTTTAATTAATTAATTTTTAATTAAATTTTCCTATGTTTGGAGGTTTAATTATTTAATTAATTAATTATTTTTGAGCAAAAATTGTAGAAACTAGGTCCTTGGAATTTTGATAGGGGTATTTGTGATAAAAATAAATGGAATGATACCCCCTACACCCTTGTACCAAGTTTCATCTCAGTCGGGCAACATTTTCTACGTGTTTGTCGACCAGGAGTCTCAGTTAGTCATAAACAACAATTTTAATTGCTAAGTCTTGACATTGATAAAATGTCATTTTTGTAATGTTGAGTTAAAAGGGTGATGTAAAGATGGAAAAAGTTAAAGAAAAATTTTACTGACCTAAACCTACCGAAACCAACTTAAACCAACCTTTACACACCTCCTCACCCACTCACTCACTCAAACCCTCACGCCCCTAGGGGCATTTGCACCCAATCACCATGGTATAACGTTATAAATTGAATTTTTTTTAGTTTTGGGCCCTCCTTTCCACATTTTCACCCTTCCTAGCCTCCCACATCACCCTTTTCTTGATCCCCACACCTCAGAACCCTTTCCACCTCACCAATCCTTTTGAAAACCCTAGATGGTGCGCCCCTCTCTTTGGGATTCCACCTTGTGGCTTGGATGTGACACTTGGATTATATATATAAGGGGTCACTTTTCCTATACAAGTATAAATAAAGCCCTCCCCTCCCTCATTTATTCACCATATTGTGAGCTAAGGTTATGCTACTTGATCTCCAACTCATCTCTCTCTCCTTTTCCATCTTGCATCCATTCTTTTACTCTTGAGGGTTTTGGAGCAATTCATTGCTTAAAGAATTTCACTTTTGGATTATTATAGAAGCTTTGGAGGATTGGAAGTACAAATAGTATTCTTGTCTCTTTCTTGCACATGAGGTGATATTGTGGCTTTGGCATCTTGGGTTATATTGAGTAGATTTCTTGAGTAAAGTATTTCACTTGGGTAGGTTAATCAATAGTATTATTGTTGATCTATATATGTTGGGTGGATAGTAGGGTAAAGTATTTTGTTTTGTTATTCCATTCAACCATATTATCTACTTGTATACCTCACATTTTGTTTGAAGTTTTGCAGGTTTGCCTCTAGGTTTTGTTGGGATAGCCTCAAGGAGGAGTCTACCCTCAAGGCCCTTTTAAACTCCATGCTTTTCCTAATATGATTTTATGTTATATTTATATCATATTTCAGTTAGATAACCAACATATATAGGTCACAAAAAATACATTTTTACTTGGAACCTTGATGTAAAAAATTTCTTCCCTAAAAACAATTTTTTTCCTCGCTTTTCTTGTTGTTTGCAGCATTTCCAGCAAGCAATAGCTTGCTGGTTTTTGTAGGTTCTTATCAGGTCAAGGGGTTTTTCAGCCCAATTTTAGTCACACAACACTCCCAAGTGTCTCTCCTTTGGGTTGGCAAGTTTTTTTAAGTTTATTCTCTTGTGTATAGATTCATTTGTTGTTAATAATATCGTGTGCCTACACTTTGGGTGAGACATCCCCAAAATTGTAGGGCTAGGGCATAGTTGTATTTTCAAGCATTTATTCATTATTTTTCCCCACTTGTCACTAGGGGAAGGATGTGTGGCTAGTTGTGCTAATATTAGTTAGTTTTCTTTTCTTTTTCAGCCCTCTTTGTCACAATAAAGGTAGGCTTGCCTCCACCTTGTACCATTATAAGTGGTTTGTGCCTTTTCCTTTTGTTTCAAGTTAGATATATTAGTTTTGTGTTGATGATTTACTCATGCTTAAGTTATTAAAATATTCTATATGTATATCTCATACACATACTAAATATTATCTTAACCCCTCAAGGCACAATCTCTTTTACATGCTATAATCTTTCAAGTTTCATAACATTTTTTTTATGCTATATCACATGGTTTAATTCATTGGTAATGGTTTAAAAAGTAATCCTTTTAACATGAAATAAAATCCTCTTTACGGACATTTTACATCATATAATTGTGAAGAATATGTATGGCATGTATGTGGTGTAGGGACACACTTTAATTTCAGCAAACACTTTTCATCTCTTAGCACTTTACTTTCATGCAATAACATTGATGGTTAAGTGGTGATAAACTAAAACACTTTTTCGTTTCTTCGGAAAGTTGTTCTTTCCTTCCTTTTCATTCATTTATCTCAAGTTTCTACTTTTTTTTAAGGCTTTAATCATATGGTATAAGGATAACCTTTCAATTCAGCTATTATCTCAAGTTTCTTACATTGTTTAGATTCTATAATTTCATGGTTTAAGAACACTTTAGTAGATGATTGAAGTTTCTGTTGTGGGCCTAATTCACTATTTTCGAGCAAGAAAAAGTCACTAAAACACTCTTAAACACGTAAAAACTTATTCCTAAGGCATAATAATATATTAGACTTAATAGGACACCTAAATTCACCATCTTTTCCATCTAAAATGGGGCTTGAGGAAGGAAACAGGAGGTGCTAGGTCGAGGACAGTCTCACGACATGCAACATGCTTTCCGAGAGTATTTGGGTATTTAGGGTTGACCTGTGAAGCTAGGGTAGGCCTCGTTGCCTCACTTCTTGAGCATCCAACAACCATTTGGTAATTGGGGGATGAGGATTTTGGTTCAACACTTAGTTAAGGGGTGGGAAATTAAAATCTTTAAAATCTTTAAGCAACCCTTAATCCACTTAGTGTTATAGGCAATCACCTT
>ML786458.1:796801-824189 GCA_009831015.1 Picea engelmannii | reverse complement strand
GAGAAAGAATTAGAGAGTGGGAGAGGGAGGAATGTAGAGATAAGATGAATAGAGTGAGTGGGGTAGATCACATTTACGGAATTTGACCACTTTCGTATATGCGCATATACGGAAGCCGACCATTTCTGTATATGCGCATATACAAAAGTTGACCACTTCCATATATGCGCATATACGAAAGTGGTCAAATTCCGTATATGCACATATACAAAATTTGACCACTTCCGTATATGTGCATATACGAAAGCCGACCATTTTCGTATATGTGCATATACGAAAGCTAACAACGTCCTTATATGCACATATATGCAAGTGGTCAGCTTCTGTATATGCGCATATAGGGAAGTGGTCGACTTCTGTATATGCGCATATACGGAAATGGTCGGGTTTTGTATATGCACATATAAGAAAGCGGTCAATTTCCATATATGAGCATATACAGAAATAGTCGGCTTCCTTATATGTGCCTATAGGGAAGCTGACAATTTCCATATATGTGCATATACGAAAGCCGGCCATTTCCGTATATGCGCATATATGAAAGCCGACCATTTCCATATATGCGCATATATGAAAGCCAACCATTTTCGTATATGTGCATATACAAAAGCCGACCATTTCTGTATATGCGCATATACGGAAGCCGACCATTTCCGTATATGCGCATATACGAAAGCCGACCATTTTCATATATGCGCATATACGAAAGTCGACCACGTCCCTATATGCGCATATATAGAAGCTGACCACTTGCATATATGCGCATATAGGGAAGCTATCAACTTTTGCATATGCGCATATACGAAAATGGTCGTCTTCCGTATATGCGCATATACGGAAGTGGTCAAATTCCGTATATGCGCATATACCGAATTTGACCACTTCCGTATATGCGCATATACAAAAGCCGACCATTTCCGTATATGTGCATAAATGGAAGTGGTCAACTTTTGTATATGTGTCGTGTATGCACACATACAGAAGTTGACCACTTCCGTATATGCACGTATACGGAAGTGGTCAACTTTCGTATAGTGAAGTTTCATATATGTGTTATGCACATATACGAAAGTTGACCACTTCCATATATGCGCATATACGGAAGCTGACCACATCTATATATGCGCATATATAGAAGCTGACCACGTGCGTATATGCAAATATACGAATGTGGTCGGCTTCCGTATATGCACATATATGAAAGCCGACCATTTTTCGTATATGTGCATATATGGAAGTGGTCAACTTTCGTATATGCGCATATATAGAAGCCAATCATTTTTGTATATACGCATATACAGAAACGGTTGGCTTCCATATATGCACATATACCTAAACTATTTCCACTGGGTTTTGAATGAATGCATCTATTTTCTTGGGGGGGATGGGATAACGCCTTTGTGATGCATTGTTGATTAACAAAATACTCTATGATAAAGGAAGAGAAGTTAAAGTCTTAGAAACTAACGGATTAGCATATTAGGTCTCGGTTCTCTTGACTTCTAAAATCTCGACGCCTCTCTGGGACTTCTCCTCTACCCGTGAGGACTTAAACCCTGTGCAACTTCTGTCAACTCGGACAGTTGACGGGTAATCCCACAGTGATCTTACGACTCACGATCCTCCCGAGTTTAAACTCCTGTGCAGTATCCAAAGGCTTTAAACCTTGTGCACATTCTCCAGATCTGATGGTTACAAGGGTTCGCCTTCCCTCTCGAACAGATCCTACGGTTCTAACACCATTGGTGTAGAGACCTGTCTCCCCGTGGCCATAGACCACACCAGCTGCGGTTTCATAGCACCGCTATACCTCCTAAGCTTGTAAACGCGGTCAAGCAACTACTTGACACACTGAAACAAACCAACGTCCGAAATTGGCCATTCCAGGCCCAATTTCTCTTCACATTTTCGGTCCAAAGACCGCTCAACTGGCCCATCTAGGCTCAGTGTCAAAACCTTCGCTCTGATACCAATTTGTAGTGTACCTTTTGCTAGACCGAGGCTTATAACGCACAATATAACAATCAGTATACACTTAAGTTTGATTTATATTACACATGCATTCTAGTGTAACCACATGCATTTAACACAATTAAACACACTTAAATCTCAGAGTAAAATATATATGTTGCTGCTACAATTAAACAAGCTATAGCATTCAACAGTAATTCATTTACACAACGGAAAACATGATACATAAACAACACGGTCATGCACAACATGATTAAAGCATAATTCAAATACTTATCTTTTAACAGCTGTAGAAATCACCAACCAAGTGCAAGCCTTCCACGAACCTCCCAGCCTTAGACCACACTATTCATCAGCTCAACAGTGGGTCACCCCCGAGCTGGGACCGAGCTCCACCCCAAGGCAAGGAATCCTAGGCTAGGCTGAGGTTACAGGGAAAACATCACAAGGAAGGAATTCTCTCCCAGTAATCTCCCATGCTCACTACCCACAGACCCTCATTCCCCACATGCCTGTTCCACCCCAGGAGAGTGCACCTTCTCTGTCCCCTGGACAGTCCTTCGGTTGCCAGTCTCCCTTACCTTGGGTTACAGGAATAGACCAGACCGAAAGTCTCCAGGCTCTATGGCAGCTACAGAGTTCCTTCCAGGAGTTCTCTCCTCCCTCTGCGCACTCTCTCACCTGGAGGGAGTCGCTCATAGGCCAACAAGCCTCACACAGTCTAGTAATGCGTGGTCACAACAACCCACAGGGAAAACAGACACAGGCTTCCCAAACCGGTTCAGCAGTCACAGGATGATCTCACGGTCATGATTTCGGAACAAGGTTCCACGCACAGGCTAGCTCAGCTTTTCCCCAACAAACAAGGATTCTTCCACTCGAGTCCAACACAAGCTTCCCATTTAGGGAATGCACACACGGGATTTCTCAGAGACAGACACAGACTCCACGCTCACTGGACAGGGGTGTACACGGATTCTTCAGGACAAACACAGGCTTTCTTTTCTGTATCAGGATTACACGAGGGTCTCTTGCAGACTGGCTTCCCTTGATCCTCCTGAGGACAGTCGGATCGAATGGATGAGAACCCCCCTCACGGCTTACTTCATCTGTTTTATTTGCATGTACCAGGGTTGACACTTGTCACCCTGGGAACTGCATGCGTTCCATCCGTACGCCTTCCTCCCACCACTTGGGAATCATGTGTCCTTCCAAAAGGACTTAGGATAAAACCATATGATGCACATATCTTTTTGAAACAATAATAAAATATTATTTCCAGGTTTAAGTCCCTAGGCTTAGCCCCTAGGCTCATCACTCAGCCCCTTTCCCACCTTCCAGCCCCTAGTTCCTTGCCCACTCTGTGGATGCTCAGTCCCCCATCACTCATTCATCGTGGTCGGTCTGCACCTGGCGGTGTTTATATTTTATTGATTATTTTGCATATATACAAGTACAACAACAGGCTCCTAGCCTTCAAACACTTAGGCTCCCTGGCCTAACAAACACATAAGCCTTCCAGCTTATTCAAAACTTGGCTCACCAGCCTATAGAACACATTTACAATTCATTGCATATATCATGATTTGTAACGGGGCTCGGCCTTGGGGACACTACATGCCCCCTCGAAGAGGCCCATGAACATTGTTTTCTGAATCAAAATGCTATTTCTGTTGTTGTTCTTATATCATTTATGTGTTATTGTGGAGATTATGTTGGTTATATTACTGTTATTCTACCATTTCTAGCATTTTATTTCTGTTCTGCATACTTTTATATCTGTTATATTACAACCAACCTAAGCGTAATACTTCTTAAGGTAGAGCCCATTTCTAGGCTCAGACAAATAATTACCTTCGAAGTCAACCAATTGATAAGCACCTTTTTCCAAAACCTTCTTAATAATGAACGGTCTAAACCACATGGGTTTAAATTTTCCTGGCCCCAAGGGATCTTTATCTTGATCATAGTGTTGTGTTGGTTTCGTCACTTGGGTGATCAAAATAAAAACACTTGCATGTCTAGATGAGCCTGCTAAACAAGACAGTATTTCGTGAGTGGGTTAAACAAGCCAAACACGTGCAATAAACCAAGAAACAAACTAAAACAACTAAGGAATGAAAGTTAGAATGCATTAGAAAATTAGAACCATAAAACATCAACCAATGACCAAGATAATGCCACCAATGGATAACTATATTAGTGGGCAAAACACCGTAGAGAAAAATAAGGACTTATGAGTCCCCTCTTCCTCCTTGGGAGGGCTCTTGAGTTCCCTAATGGAGAGCTCTTCATACAATGGAAGCAAAATGGAAAATGGTGAAGAAAATCAATGCCTATTCCCTCAAGAGGTGAGTGGAATGGCCTATTGCAATGATGCTTGAAGGCTCCAAAGAGAAAAGAGGATTCTCAAGGGAGAATTGAAGCAACATAACAATACTATGAAGATCTTGGTTTCTTAGTGCACCCATGGCTCTTATTTATAGCAATTCTTCAAGGAAAAATGTAATTGGTTCTTGGTGTGAACAAGGGGCCTTTTAGGGCACCCTTTAGTCCTTGACTAGCCCCCCATTCGGATTTCACTCAGATATGAAGGTCAAATCAAGTTGGGAGCTGGTCCATAAGTGGTTGGGGGGGCGACAAGATCCATAAATGTGTCATTCATAGAAGTGTGTAGATTTTCTCGTACACAATCGTGCACTTGGCGCATTATGCACTCTGAGGACTTTGTTGTCTTGTGCACACTACGCACTGTGCGTGCGCTTCCTTTGGTGAATTTTCACATGTCAATTTTTGAACCAATTGTATAGTTTTTTCCTTTGGAATGTATTTCAGGGCTGCAGGTGAACTAATTACTATTGGCATTTCTATATTTCTGTAACCATTTTCATGCACTGTTGCGGACAAAATTTCAGTGATAACAGATGCCCTATGATGTGTGAGGTTAGGAACACACGTATAGCCAAAATACATCAATGTTCCTTTTACTGAGAGTGCCATTGTAATGAAGAGTATTGAGAGGAACTGAAAGAGCGATTCATCAGAGAAAGAGGGGAAATTGTCGAACTCAAACCTTTCTCTAGGGAGAAAAAAAAAATGTGTATACAAATGAGGCGGGCATGCCCCATTCGCGTATAATGTAACCAAAATGTGAGATGGTAATTGAAGATGTATGTTGGTGTAGATAACTGTAGCGCCCTCCGGGGTGGTTGATAACGACAGATGACAGTTTTGAATGGTGAACATACTATGAAGTGAGGCAAGGACACCTGTAAGAAGTATCGATGACTCGTAGGCATGGATGGCCTAACGAATTCAGAGGTCTTCAGTTGGTATGAAACAACTACAGTAGTCGCATAGTAAGACCCACTGTAACATGAGAGTTTGTTGAAGTCGAATGTTATGGGGGTCAATAGAATTAGAAAGCAATTACGATTCTCTTGGTGTCGTCCAAGACTCCTCATTGGAAAGGTAATGAGAGTCAAGATATTGTCGCCCTTTTGGAAACTGTGTCGATGTTAACAGAAAGGGAGACACAACTCTAAGAAGAAAATGGATTCATGAAATCCACTGAGATGATATCAGGTACTGAAATGTAACATGGACAAAGTCAATATGCGGTTAGACTCAAGACTTCCCTTGGTTGGGGAATTTTGAAGGATGATTGGCAGTAACCGTAAAACTGTATCTAGTGTCAGGGGGACGACTAGAAATAGGGTGAAACTGTGCTAGAGGCTTAACAAAGTGGACAAACTCAGAGATCTTGGGTACATGGACTTGGGGATACTCGGGGTTTGTGAACGATGTCGGAATGAAAAAAGAGAGTGGATGACCCAACCAAGGGCGACATGGGTTGCTTTGCTGGGAAAATAAGGTCATCAAGGGTGATGACAAAAATCTAAGTAAATGATGGAAACAAAGGCTTTTTACAATTACCAAATAAAATAAAGAATAATTTGGGTTGAGTGTACAGATACAAAAATGGGTGCCCCAGTGAAATATGGCTTAGATTGTGAGGGCGTAAGTTATGAAAGAGAATTGGTGGAGGGTGGGGACCCCATGGGTGGGTTTCTGTATGAGCTAAATGAATGGAAGACAATTTGCAGATGGGAAAACTGATGGTGGATGAGATGGAGGGATAATGATACAGTGGAGGTGCAGTCAGTAGAACTGAAATGATATGACCTGGGAGTCCATTGGGAAAGCTAGAAAAATGATGAGAAGAAGTATGAGGTTCATTCTCGGAAGTGCATAAGACTATCGAGATTCCCATCCCTAGGGGGTGAAATCAGCATGAGTGTCAAGTGGCCAATGTGAACTGTAAATGGGAAAACTCATGTGGGGGAGAGTGCTACCGGGTGACGGTACCAAAATGCAGCGAAGGTGAAGGTACTGCAGAGCTGGGTGTAAGGACCCTAAAGGTAAACATCAGAGGCTGTGACTGGGAGATGCAATTGAGTTAAAGAGGGAATAATTACATGCTAGTGTCGAACATATACCTGAAAGGGTTGCGTCTCGTTGATGAACATGTACTTGCACACATGAAAACCAAATATCTACCTTAAGTGAACAATATATGATGATAAAGAAAATATGACAATTATTTGATAAAAATTGAACATGAGCATGTGTACCTGAACGTGATGTGAGAAAAATGCTCCCACGGGGCCAAGTTCAGATGATGACCTAGGGATTGGGAATGTGTAGATGGTGGGATTAGAATCCCATGGCTGAGAACAGATTGGAAAATGGAGGCTCTGGGCGAGATGTTTGGCAGACTGTAGCTAGCGTCTGTCGAAACTGAGGCAAAGTTGGGCAATGATGAGTGTAGTGGCCATATTCTAAGCATATGGCACACACGAATTTGGTTCGCAACCCTTTGTTGTTTGCAGTGGAGGATGCAATAGTAGCATTAGACGTGCTTGGTGAAGCAGTGAGCAATGTGGGTGCTCGAGGGAGTTGGATCAGATTGCGTAACTCAGGAAGAGTAGGGCATCTATTGGTGGTGTGTCCCTCTCTTTCGTATAGTGCGCAAGGAGGTTGAATTCGGGGAGGAAATGGAGTTGTGGGCTCTTTCTTCTTTCGTCTGCCCCCAGCCGTGGCTGTGGTGCCAGCAGTTGAGGGTGAGGGTGGTGCGGCAGGAGCCTGTACTGGAATCTGCATCGGGATTCCCTCTATCTAAGGAGGGAGAGATGGTTGAGGAACCAGTGCGGGTGGGTGAATATACCATATAGGGATGGCGAGCACCATGTTTGGAAGGGTAAGGGTTGCAACTACCTGGAATGATTAGACTCTAGGTGAGGGGTATAAGAAGGGAATTTGAGTAATGGCTTGAGAGATTGTCTCCCAAACTGGGATTTTCCCATGGAAGGGGGGAAAATCAGGGATAAGTGGGGTAGTAGGGTTCTCAAGGAATTCTTGAGGTAGCAGTTCTTCAACTGGTGGAACATCGAGGTGTGGAGAGGCCTCAGTGGGAGGAATATTGTCTTCGATATCGGTTCCATTAGAAGATACTACACACACTTGTGCTGAAGGGTGTAGGAGAGGTGGTGCTCCATGATATCCCCCCAACAATGATGGGTCCTAAAAAATTTCAGGACCCATGTCGATAGCGAATAAGTGTCTAAGCTAGAGTGGACAAGGGGAAGAATGTTATCAATGTTGGCGGAATGGTTAGGTTCATAATGTGTAATTTGGTCGATGGTGATGATTTTCCCATTGTGGGGGAACATCATCGTTTGAAACAAAGAAGAGGCTACCGCCTTCATAGTGTACATGTAGCTATGTCCAAACAAGACATTATAATCAAGAGGGGCGTCGATAACTTCAATGTCGATGAGGATGGTTTTGCCCCCAAGTTCAACGGGGACATTTTGGAAGAGCCCTTGAGGGGAGGATGGTCTACCATCATAGGCTCGCAAGGTGATGGCGGATGGTACTAGCTCAAGGGAGCCAAATTTCTGCCATACGACTTTGGACATGATGCATGTGGATGCACCTTCATCGATGATACACCGATGAACTGCGATGTTTCAAATCTTACGGGGGATCCCATCCACATCATTATATTTACCTTTATTTTATGTGACAGAGCGTCGACAGGGTGCACATGGGAATTAGATGTTAATTTGTATTGTTAGTGAAGATATTTTGTTGTATATTATGTTAATAGCAACAATGTTTTGTGTTAGTTTAACTAACGACAACAAGAGTTGTTAACTTGTCCAATTTTTAGGCTCATATGTTCCTCATTGGAATCATAGTAAGTGGCACTAACTCGTTGAATGATTGAATGGAATAATAAAAGGAATAGGGATCAACGTGTCATTAAAATTATGATATATTTAATAATTAATAATTATGAACAGAATTTTTAAATTATTTGAATCATATAGCTTTATATATATCAAGATTTCGATAATCCTAATTCTTATGAAAATGGGATTATTCATTCTTCCATGCACTCTTAGGATATATAGCTTAGTATGCAGGTTTCATATATGTATATTATTTTTTTCTATTATATAGTAATATAGATATTTTTCTTTATAATTTTCAGATTTTAATGTTTATTGTTGTTATTACTAGCATACCCCTAAAGAGGGGAAAGGGAACATTGAAAAAATATATAAAGTTATCGCACTTATATCCAATTGTTCATGGACTAAGATGTCATGAAGTGGGGGTATTGCACCTATCCCTGACTATGTGTGGGTTAAGAGGTGGCAATCAAGGGGGTTAATGTTCCCCTTTTCAAGTTCTTGCAAGTTATGAGGTCATGGATGGGAGGTATTATTTTGGTGCTAGCAGTGAGAGGGAGTGTAGAGAGGTGTAGTTTGAAGAGAGTGATAAGTCCCCCGCAGACACCTTGTTCATTTCCAGCAATGTGTCTCATGGATCTTGAAGTGAATGTGCCTTTACTACACATAAAGCTTAAAGCCTAACTCTATCCAATGCAACCATAAACATTGGAAAGGTTGAACAACAAGAGCTAACATTCACAATAATATCCCATGTCTAATCATTAGTAGGATCGCGAATATCACTTCCTTCCTATTTGAAATTTTTTCAAAAACAAAGGACAACGCTTATGTGGCACTGAGATATTACCCTCCTTATTTGACCATTTTGCAAAAATGAAGGATAATGCTAATGTCACATTGAGAAAGAAATAAGAATCAAGTGTAGATGTTTTCACAATTTGACACATTTTACCTCTTCTCATGTCAATAAACTTCTTCCATATAACTTTTGCATGACTACATACAATGTATGTGAATGCACTCCATAAACTTCTTCCATATAACTTTTGCATGACTACATACTCTGTATGTGAATGCACTCCATGACTATACACTCTATACACCATGTTTAAGTACTCTAGATGTGTGGAATCCTCTTGTTTCTTATAATTCTTTTGATGATGTCCATTTACAACCCACTTCATAATATATTTAAAGCATGTTATTATCATATATGCTAATAAAAGAAACTATTAGAAAAAACAAGTGTTTATCTTAATGCTATACCATGATGTTACGAGTATTTTGAAAAAAAGTAAACAAAAAATTTTCATTATAAAAAATATCTCTTTTATCCTTTCTCTTAGAATTTCCTATGTACACACACTAAATCATAATTTCAAAATATTGGCTATAATATCAAACTTCCTAAATTTTTATGATCCAGGTGGATATTGGTGGCCACCCACCTGTTCCAAATTCCAACTAGCTCAGCTGGACAGTTTTCAGTTCAACACGTTTCTCTATAATGGGACATTTCTTTGTAATTGTGGGTTTTGCACTTACAGGGCTGTCCTAAAGCCCTACACAACATCCAGGTGGATATTGGTGGCCGCCCACCTATTCCAACTGACTTATTTTGGAAGTTTTCATGTCAATACATCTTTCTGTACTTCCAGGGTTGTTTTGGGGCTCTAAACATTGTTTTCTTGGCTTTCCATAGTCAAACTGTAAACAGAATCAGAGTTTGACAACATAATGCGTATTTCTCGAAAAGACCTTTCTAACGGGTTATCACACTCCTAAAACGGAGATCGAATGCAAAAGTTACGACCTCGGGAAGTTATGTACTAACTTACCCCAACGGGGCCCACATGAATTTTGACGCCATCTCCTAGGGTTAGGTTTTTGGATGTCTAGGGTTTTGGCATTAATGTTTATCATAAAAAGGCCTTCAGAGCCTCATTGTAATCATCTTCTTGCGAATGAGCGTAGCCGTCACATCTCTTCTCAGAGATAAAGCTGCCACCATTCTAGCGAGTCTTGCACTCTGTATTTTTACAGTCTCTATACATTTTTTCAGTAATAGAAATCATGTATTGTTGTATTTCTCTGTTTCTGGAAATTTCTATGTGTATTTCATTGTAATATCTCTTCTTTCATTTTGTTCCGAAAATAATCTAGATCAGTGGTATTAGAGTAGGTTGTTCTTGATCGCTTTTCAGTGCATGTCCCCGACGAGGTCCGAGTATAGCTAGTTGGCTCTCGAGCTTGTCTCTCTTGAGGACAATCGCTCTCGCACACCCAAGAAACCCTCGATGGCGGCAGAAAATGAAAATGACCAAGCAAGAGATTATATTAACATGTTGTTTGAGCAAGCTCTTGCGTGACAAAGGGACAAAATGATGGAGAATTTTTCCCACATCCTTCAACGTCTGTCGATAACAACAGGCGCATCTTCATCAAGCAACCACTTTGGAGGAACCTCTCCCTTCAAGGTACAAGTTAATTTTGATATTCCCGTATTTGAAGGTTAGATAGATGCAGATACCTTAGAAAAATGGTTAAATCTGCTAGAGGGTTATTTCTCTGTTCACAATTTTTTTGGCAGGGAAAAGATCACCTTTTCACTTCTCAAAGATCTCCCCCTTGTTAAACATTGGTGGCAAACTTACTGGGAGAAAAGTTCCACAAAGGAATCTGGAATATATGGGGATGAGCCCACTTGAGATTTTTTTGTGGATGCGGTCAAGGAACAATACTACCTTGTTGATAACTATGAAGACCAGTACATGAGATGGACCACATTGCGACAAGAGAAGAGCAAAACAACGTCAGAGTTCACAAATACTTTCCATACCTTGCTCACCAAGCTAGGTATCAAAGACTCTGAGTGACATTTGGTTCTAAAATACTGTGGGGCTCTACATAGGTACATCCAAACCGAAATAGATTTACTAAACATCTCATCATTGGGAGTTGCCTATCGATATGTTGTCAAAATCAAGAAGAAATTTAGGCACCAGAACAAATGGGACTTCGGGTCTGCAAATCCGCAACAGCCAAAGCATGGTAAAGATGGCCCTAACCAACAACCTCCCGACAACCAGTCCAAGACATAGGAAAATAAGGATAAAGGAAAGATGAAGAATGACACTGGGAAGTGGTGTGACTTCCACAAAATCCCCTAGCACAACATCGATATTGAATGCCGCTCGAAAAAATCATCGGTGGCCGAGGTCAAAGACAATGAGTTGAACCCTGATTCAGAATATGATCCAGAAAATATTGAAAATAGACAGATCATCGGCGCAAACCCAACACTACTGTCATGACCGCAACAATTCAGCCAGAAGAACCAGTAGATCCTGAAGAGGGGGAGTGCCTCTTCCATTCACAAATGTGGGTGAAGGGGACCCTGTTGCATTTCATTGTTGACAGAGGCAACCAAAAGAACCTCATCTCAGCTGATGTCGTCAAACAGTTCGGGTTTTCGACAACACCACACCCACAGCCATACAACATCGGGTGGCTTCACCAGAGAATATATCTCCATGTCAACCATCAGTGTCACCTTTCCTATGGCATCCATCCCTTCAAGGATGAGGTAGTGTGTGATGTTGCCCCTCTTGATGTCTGTGATGTTGTTTTGGGCCAACCATATATGTGGAAACATCATGTTGTTTATGAGTCTCGACCCCGTAGTGTCATTATTACTCTGGGGGGTCATCTCTACAAGATACCAGAGGTAATTCTGACTACTGTTCCACCAAAATAGTGCCGCAAGGTAATCTCTCATACTGCAAAATTCATCCTCTTCACAGTATGTTCAAAGGATGCACATAAGGCCACTATAATCACTACAGCCTCAACACCTTCTATCTAGTAGAAGGAGATTACATATATTGTTTCTTCGCCTATGATGGTGCCTACACAATGTCTCGTCAAGTCCAGAGACAACAGGTTGGTGGAACATATTCAACCCCACCAACAACAAGTTCGTGACAACATTCCACATACCAAGCAACGTAACTTCTCCAACAAGGCATGCAACTCACCAAGATTCAGATTTAGAAAACGCTTTACCCTCTTCCCTGGGCACTCAACGCAATGGAGACCATTACTTCCTAAGAAGGGAGAATTGATCGAGGTGGATATTGGTGGCCACCCACCTATTCCAAATTCCAACTGGCTCATCTGGACAGTTTTCAGTTCAACACGTTTCTTTGTAATGGGGACATTTCTTTGTAATTGTGGGTTCTGCACTTACGGGGCTGTCCTGAAGCCCTACATAGCATCCAGGTGGATATTGGTGGTCTCCCACCTATTCCAACTGGCTTATTTTGGAAGTTTTGATGTCAGTACATCTTTCTATACTTCTAGGGTTGTTTTGGGGCTCTAAACAATGTTTCCTGGTCTTGCCACAATCAAATTGTAGACAAGGTTAGAGTTTGACAACATAATGCATAGTTCTCGAAAGACCTTTCCAACGGGCTATCACACGCCTAAAACAAAGATCATATGCAAAAGTTATGACCCTGAGAAGTTAATGTACTAATACTAACTTACCCCAACAGGGCCCACATGACTTTTGGCGCTCCATCTCCTAGGGTTAAGTTTTTGGATGTCTAGGGTTTTGGAATTAATGTTTATCATAAAAAGGCCTTCAAAGCCTCATTGTAATCATCTTCTTGCAAATGAGCGTAGCCGTCACATCTCTTCTCAGAGATGAAGATGCCACCATTCTAGCGAGTCTTGCACTCTGTATTTTTACAGTCTCTGTACATTTATTTCATTAATAGAAATAATGTATTGTTGTATTTCTCTGCTTCTGGAAATTTCTGTGTATTTCATTGTAATATATGTGCTTTCATTTCGTTCCAAAAATAATCTAGATCATTTTAACTCATCAAAACTATGGTCATCTAGGAATGCTTCTCTTAAATCTTTTCAAGCACACAAATAAACTTCTAAAGCAAACAACTAGTTTCTTACATTTCTTAAGGTCAAATAAACAAAATTTGGTTTTAGTCATAATTGTTAACTATTGAGATTATGTGGACCAAACCCATGTTCAAATCCAACTATCACAAGAGCATTTCACCAATTTGAGATTCATGATAAAACACCATCATAAAAAAAATAACAAATTCTCTAATAAAATAATTATTAAAATTATCTTATAAATTAATTTAACAATAATAATATGAAAACTTCCCTTAGATTGCACCTAGTGTTGAATGATAAAAATTGATTGAAGCAATTATGGAAGAAAATCATTATTTATTCATATAGTTGTCACCCATCATTATTTATTCATATAATTGTCACCTATCATACATAAAACCAAATGACCTACATATAGGCATTTACCAATTTTAAGCTCCTTGATATTTCATAAGCATAGAGTGAATCCTACAAACAATATTAAACGACACAACACATGAACATACAAAAAGTAACTATAAATGTGGTTATTTAGAAGAAAAACATGATTCCTTATTTTTTTAACATTTTGATTGAAACATAAGCTTCATTTTTGAAGTGCAGGGTGACTTCCACCAAAATCAAATATCTACTCTTTGATATCAACTTTTGTAAATATTTTGCATTTGAAAGGTCGTGTAGTGCAGGACCATCCATTCAAATAGCAATTACTTGCCATGTCCTTGCAGAATCTCTCTTTTAACATTTGCATCTAGTTAGCAGAATGTATGTTTTGATGGGATGCTAGCACGCAGCCTTGCCGTCCACCTAATATTGGATCCGATAGTGATAGAAATATGATCAATAGTTTTCGATGAGAGTATAAAGTGACTCTTGTTCAAGAACACAATTGTCAGGGGGTTACAAGATATTGCTTTGATACAATCCCCACAAAATGGAGACCTAGAATCACATTCTCATGGAGAAATTAAGAAAGAAGAACTTGATTTTTTAACATAATTGACATGAGGGGCTAAGCAATATCGATATGATACAATCTCCACACAGGAGACCTATAATCACATGCATACCTATAATCACACATGCTAAAAAAAAATTAAAGAAGAACAACTTGATTTCCATTATAATGAAAAGATTAGATCTCACTTATCCATGACATTATGGTAAAGAAAACCTTCAATATTTTAAGATTTGAAATCTTATTATATAATTTTTGGTCAAATTACAATTATTAATTTTTCATTATTAAAAATATATTTTTAAATAAATTAAAAAAAAACAATACAATATCATTTATCAAAGTTGAGTAAATTTTATTACCCTATTATATATATTTAAAAAAAAAAAACACAATATCATAACCTTTCTTAATATTATAACCTTTCATCAAAGTTGAGTAAATTTTATTACCCCTATTAATATTCCTTCCTCAAGCTTAGGTAAATCTTATTACACCTATTAATAGAATCTACCATCCATTTACTCTATTTTGATAATTATCTTTAATAATGTGCATTGACTATACAATCAAATCGATAAGCTTGGCGTGGTTAATGGTCATCACATCTTTTGAATAACGTGTAGAAAATCTAATCGTCGATGTGGGGTGGGGTTCTTAATTAGAAAATAAAATAACCGCGCCTAAACTATGGTTGAATGGTTTAATGTGTGTATATATATAATGCTCCCCGTCGATCTCCCCTACAATTTCTCAGTGCTTCTGAAACCCCAACTTTTGTCCTCTGCAAGTTGCGTCCATAGCATCGACCATTTTAATTTCTGTTTTTGGATTTGCAATGGCTGCATCATCCTCCACCGCTTCTTTTTCTAACAAAAATCAGTGCTACGACGTATTTTTAAGTTATCGTAGCATTGATACGAAGGAAACCTTCGCCAGGTCTCTCTACCTTCGCCTTCTTAACCACGGATTGAGGACCTTTCTGGATAAGCCCGAGATGCAACCGGGATATGAAATTGATTCTCAAATAAAAAACGCTATCAGAACCGCCTCGGTCCATGTGGCGATCTTGTCTGCCCGATATGCTGAATCAACTAGGTGCCTAGATGAGCTGCTACAGATGTTGGAATCAAACGCTCTTGTCATTCCGGTGTTTTACGGTGTCACGCCCGCTGAGGTTCGGTGTTCGCAGGGCAAAGATGGAGTTTATGCTCAGGCCCTAGAAAAACTGGCAAATAAGAGAACTCATGAAGGGGAGCTGCGATATGACCCCAACAGTATTAAAATCTGGAGATATGCACTTTCTGTGGTTGCAGAGATCAGCGGTTTCGTGCTGGATGCGTGCAATATTGGGTGAGAACTCAACCTTCCCTCTCGATCTGGTAGTATTTTATATTTGATAAATAGAAATAAAGGTTTGTTTCTACTAGTTCTATGTATTTTCTTCTCAATAACTAGCGAGGAGCTGGAGGTGAAGCTGCTAGATGAGCTGGTTAAACATATGTCCGAAAGGATGAAAAAACCAGACTTGCACTTAAAAGATTGTATCTCGATTTGTGTATGAGCGTCAAGATGTAGGTAGTCCATATATGTTCAAAGTGGCGAACACTATGCAACTTTTAAAAATTTTGCTAAAATATTAAACATTAAGCGATAGGTGTTGGGAGTGAACTTTGTATATTTGCTCAATTTTGGATGAAGAATGAGCACTTATATGTTCCCAACTTCTGAAGAGAAGGATTTTCCGATGGTCCTTCACTATGTTCTCTTTTGCTTGAATTCGTGTCACGCTGTGCAAAAGAGAGACGTACAATGTCTAATTACCCAACCCACAAAGTAGACACGTTTGATACTCGACCCGACTCTACGCATTAATTAAAGTTAAAACGCGTCGAAACTTATTGATTGGCCAGGATAACATTTTATTTTATCGCCCGGTCGGTGGGTGTTTATATATATCTGCACAACAAGAAGCGTTTTGGTGGGTGTTTATATATATCTCTGCACAACAAGAGGCGTTTTACATTACAATCCTCCCTGGAATATATCCGCCCTTTCGAAACTCTTAACTAGGGTCTTCTTTAGCGATTTGTATCAGTCTCATCCACCATCCGAAGTCTTTCCATTTTGAATTTTATTTTTCATGGGGTCAATATATCTTGGAGAGTCAAGAATTGACCAAAGGAAGTTTGGGAAGAAAGGGTGTGTATGTTTTGTACCTGGGAAAGTGGAAACATAAAAACATTTCATTTTAAAGTGTAAAGCCTTCAAAGACAGTAGAGACACCTATGTAAGTATCTTGATAGCTAACTCTTGGGATAATTTATTCAGCTAGTGGAAAGTGGAAAAATTAGGGGGGTTCATCATCAAGTTGAACAAGAAAAAGGCTGAAATACATAAATTACTCTGTGAGGCGGTCTGTCCCATAAGTTATTGTTAGCTCAGTGGCAGACAACTGCTACAACCTGTTCATTAACCATAGAGGGCCAAACACTTTCCCTATTATAATGTGGTTGTGTTAGTTTTATAATTATTACTTACAAATTATAAATATATTCATTAATCATAGAAAGCTAAACACTTTCTCTATAGTTTTAAACTATAATGTGGTTATGGTAGTTTTATAATTATTACTTTTCCACAGAAAATTTCACATTATATTCATAAAAAATATAATCTGTTCTAAAGACTCGTTTCAAGGACTTTACCAAAAAAGAAACAATCTTACTACAAAGAAAAAGTTCCATGATCCTTACATAATAACATCTTTGCCAAAGCTACCATGTGGGACTATTATCAAACAAGTATAATACTTCCCTACCAAGAAGAAAATTGTCGCTACTGGGACCTCCAAAAATAAACTTTGAAACAAAAAAGTGTTCCCCCTGTAGATTAAAACATATGTAAAAAAAGAGTAGGGCCCTCATGGCCACCTTCCCAATGATTGTAGGCAATTCTCCCTGGAAGATTTTTTAGTGCCTGTTTTGATAGTCTGTGCGCCTCTTGATTCTCTTCCCTGTAAATATGTGCACAAGATATAGATTTGAAGTGAGTGAGAAGTTCAATTATTCTATCCTTCTAGCGATCTAAAGTCATAACTTGTAGATCTTCTTTCTGGTTGAGCTAATCAATGACTATTTTAGAGTCCCCTAATACATGTATAAATGTAACTGATAGCCTAGATGCCAGAACTAAAATAGCCCAAGCTCCTATGAGTTCTTCCCTAGAATTTGTTTCACTGCCACAATTTAAGGTCCATCTATACTCTGTATGTTCATTGATCTTTAAGACTCCACCTACCCCACTTACTTCGCCATTCTGTTGTGATGCCCCATCGAACCACCCAATAACTTTATCATCAGGAATTTTAGAGGATAATATTCTAGGGACCGAAACTTTTTTGTTTTTCCAATGAGTGCCCACAGTCCCTAGAGATAGATACACTATCCTATGAATAGAGGGAGTCCCAGACTCGAAGATAGACTTGTTTCTATCAAGCCAAAGAAACCAACAAATATAAGCTGGGAGAGCTGGAAAAGTATAGTTTTGTTTTGCCCAGTTTTCGAAGCATTCGTTCACCGAATTGCCAAACCAACCAAATGTGAGTTTTAGAGCATATATAACTTTTCCCCAAACTGCTATCGTAAAGGGACAGTTTACAAAAAGATGTTTACCTGATTCCCTCTTTCCTTTGCACAGATAGCACATTCTTGGCCCCTTCCAACCTCTTTTTTGCAGATTTTTCCATGTTAAAATTTTATTTTCTGCTAACAGCCAAGCGAATAGCTTGATCTTCAATGGACAGCCCTGTTTCCATAGTTTTCTCTTCCAACCCCCAGTTGAGAATTTCCACAGTTTTTTGGTAAGAGCTCTGTACACATTTTTAACTAAAATTAGTCCTGAAGAATTTCCACCAGTCCACTTTAATTTGTTTGACCTCTCCACAAGTTTGATGCCCGATCCAATCAGATTCTTCCTGTACCTTTCCCATTCCATTGTTGTTTCTCCAACCAGTCCCAGTTCGGTACTGTCTAACCAAGTTGAGCTAATCAAACCCTGTGGCAAAACATGACTCGCTTGATACAAGAGGTGAACATTTTTTAAATTTAGAATGCGCACCAACTTCTGTGATAATACAGAGTCCTGCCCCATTCCCATAATTGCATCCTTCCCAATTAAAATAGAATGTCTCAAGCCCAGGTTCCAAGCCAACCACTGTAAGTTCACTGGTAAAGTATTAATAAGGTTTTTCCAGGTCTGGGATTCATAGGATGTGACCGATGAGGCCGATCTTAACCAGGTCAGCACCAATCCACGGGGTAAGTACTTGTCTTTGATCACCCCGTGCCAGATGCCAATTGTCATCAAAGCTCTCCATAATGTGTTTTTCGTCATCGCCATGTAGAATATGAAAATGTTCCTCAGCCCCCAAACTCCATAGATTTTTGGTTTTGAGATTGACTCCAAATTGTTTAAATGGTAACTATGCTTGTTCTTGTTTCTCGACCAGAGGAAGGAAAACATCAATTTTTGGATCCTATGGAGAACATAAATCAGAATATGAGCTAGAGCCATCCAATAAACTGGATGGATCTCTAAGACCGCTTTTATCAGCACAAACCGGCCTCCCAGGGATAGCCATCTATTACACTAGTGATTAATCTGCTTTTCAAACTTTTCAATAAGCCATTGCCAATCCTTCGACTTATAACTATCTGGTTTCATAAAATACCCCAGGTATCTGAATCCTACAGATAGATCTTTGAAGGAATAATGAAATAAGTCTTTTAATACTGTGAGAGTTTCCTGAAGAACTCCAGAATGAAGGAAAGTAAACTTCTGGACATTAATCACCAAACCCGATGCTCGAAAAAAAACACAAAGAATATTTTTGATTACTTCCCATTCTGTGACTGATGCTTTCGACATTATAAGGATGTCAACCACAAAGAGAAAGTGGAGGACTTTTATTAATCTAGATACCTTTATCCTCGTAAGAGCTCCATTTGCTTGTGCTTTCTTTAAAGAAAGGTTGAGACCTTCCATCACCAGTATGAATAGAAGAAGTGATAATGGACATTCCTATTTAAGTCCTCTACTACTTTGAAAAAAATTGGTTGCCTCTCCATTTATCAAAATGGCGTAAGCTATAAATGTTACACAACCCATAATCCAATTTGTTGTTGGCAGACCAAAGCCACATTGGATAAGTATTAACCTCAAAAAAATCCCAGTTGGTACATTGGTACATTGATAGACCTTTTTTAAGTCAAGCTTCAAGATAATAGCTTGGAGTTTTTTTGCTTTAATATTGTGAATACACTCTTGTGCACTACAAGTTAGTGGATGCTGTATAAATATAAATGTAAAAATGATCTGTAACTAAGATTTGAAGAAAGGAGAATTTTTGGTGTTCTCTCTTAAATAAATAAAAGGTTCTGATTCTATAATGTTTAAATTAATAGAATGTTACTTGCACTTACAGTTTTAGTGGATGCTTTAGCACTATCACGCTTGCCTTTTCACTCCTGTCCACCTCCAAAAATGTCGCTCCCTTTCCTTTGGCCACGTTTTCCTTACATACAGCCGTGTGGGCATTTCCGTTTATTGCCACTCCCTGACCTGGCAGTTTCAATTTACGTGGCAATGTTGGTAAATTAGCTGCATATCAAATTCGATCCCTCCATATTATTTTGCATCATATTATGTAGACTCGAGTCCATGGATGGATGGATCATTGCATATTAAATTCGATTGATCACTGGATCGCTGCATATCAAATTCGCTTGATCTAGATCGCTGCATATCATATTTGTTGGATCGCTGGATGGATGCATCACTGCAGAATCATTAGCTGGATCGTTGGATCGCTACATATCAAATTCGCTGGATCCCTGGATAGCTGTATTGCTAGATGGCTGCATCATTGCAGAATCATTAGCTGGATCGTTGGATCGCTGGATCGTTGTAGGTGAAAATTTATAGCGCCATAACCCGTATCATATTCTGTTCTGTAAGTTTGTGCTATGCGTGGGATTTGTTCAGCAAGATTAGCATGTTAGACAGCTCTCCTAACGTATACCAGAGATGTTTCTCTAATTAGGCAACGTATTATGGTCTCACTGAGCCCAGGATAGCTCAGGTACCTCATTTAACCCCAAAGTTTTATCGCAGCTCTTTCCTGCATTCATGCCCGACTCTCACCATTCAATTGCAGTGCATGAGGTGATTCATATATGTTGATTTGTTCATATTTAATCCACTTACCTCCCTTCACACTCCCATTCTGGCATTTGTTTTATGAATGGTATTACTCCATCCATTCCTTCCTTGTAGAAATAATACTATCAATTGAGGTCTTGTTACACTGCCTTTCTCTGAGATCTTGTCACAGTGCCTTTGTCTTTAATGCTCATTTCTTTACCATTGATCACCGGTGATTTCTTAGAAATGATTAAGAGCTTTAGTTGGTTATATAGCTCGGTCTGTAATTACCCAATTCGTTTTGCTAGAGACATTGAAAACACAATAATGCATATTTATCTATAATGTATATTTATCTGTTTTGGACCCTTGCGTGTCTATTTCTTAAACACGACCAACATCTTCACACGCTTCCAAATTGATATCTCGGATCGCCATTTCTTAATTACACTCGTATATGTCTATTGTATAATATTCCACATGGAATGAACAATCCAACTTCTTTCTCGCCATGGTATCCCTTGGCAATCAATGGGGC
This sequence comes from Picea engelmannii, assembly GCA_009831015.1. NCBI lineage: Eukaryota > Viridiplantae > Streptophyta > Pinopsida > Pinales > Pinaceae > Picea > Picea engelmannii. The sequence goes on along the minus strand of ML786458.1, from coordinate 803,329 downwards.
TACCAACTTTAAAAGCTCTATATTAATATAAGGAAAACAATCAGTCATCAAATATTTTAAAAAGAGGAGAGATGAGTGAGCATAGATCTAGGTCTTGAAAACAATAAGCCACCAAAGTTGCAACGCAACTAAACCTTTAAATGTATTTCTTTTAATTTCTCCCATGCGTGCTCTCACGAAACGAAGGCGCGATATGACTCCAACACTATTGAAAAGTGGAGAAATGCACTTTCTCACGATCAGCGTGTAGATTTGGAGGCTTAGGTGAGAGGTCAACTTTTCCTTATTGCACGAGAGGTACTCCAATATATATCAAAGAAAGCTTCTCGCAATATCTTCCGGTAGAAGGATTAGCGTTTTAGAGAATATTGAAAGCTTCTAGCAATATCTTTTGGATAGAGGGATAGAAGGATTAGTGTTTTAGAGAATGCTTCTTGAGGATTTCAACATTCTAAAATCAATAAAATACATTCTTTGGTTTTATGAGTAGATTGGTAATTTATGAGAGTGGGAGTATGATTCCTGTGGCCTTCTTTCAATCAATGTTCCGAAATCTTCTAAGTTCAACTATGAAATGCTTTCCTTAATTTCAACAAAACCTCCATAGAAACCTTAGTTGTCCTCCTCATGCCCCATTACCAAAGGTGGTTGCACCTAGATCGCCCCCCACAGTGTGCCTTATAATCGTACACCTCTTGAGGGCGTGTGACACTGCGACGTTTTTCACTTGGTTGTTTGGCAACACCAAGGATACTTTGTCTGGACTTTTCACCTAGAGCATACTCATACTCCGTTCTAGGCTACTGGTGAGTCACACTACTCTAGTGCAACTCTTGTATATTTAGACATTTGTTAACATTTTAACACTTAATCATATTTAAGCATGCATCCGTGAACATGAGAAGCCAAGAGAACAACAACAAAATAGATAAGAGAAACATAGATATAGTGTGGGCAACATAAACTGTGCCTAACACCCAAATAAGTCTTTGTTATTACGAAACAATTACAACATGAGCACTACTGTCTCGATTTACAACTGGGCGGAGACGACTCGCCTCACCTCACCAAGACACTCATACAGAGATTTGTCACCAAGACTCTCCATTGCAACTTCCTCTGCAACCACCTATGGTACACCTCAGACGTGCCCTCAACTGCAGTCTTCCTGTCACTTTTGTTCGACAACAGACTTCATAAATTTTGGTTTCTCCTCACACATGCCTCCAACAGACTTGCATTTCCAGATTTTCCCAAAACCAACCCAAAAGAAGCTCGCCCAACTTTGTCCACTAAATCCTCCTCAAGGCAACATAAGCCCTCCCAAGTGGAGTGACTTAGCTCTTTGAGGGACCTTTCCCTCTTCGTCTACCTCAGAACTGAAAAGCTCTTCTTACTCTCCTTGTCTTCCAATCTGCCCCTCCTAGTTGTGCGCCCTTGTTCTCTTATAGGGACTCTGAAGGTCACCATCGTGAACCATCGCGTCCTTTGGGGGTGTCGCGCCCCTTCACAGACCTATGTGCCCAAACTAATCATCCATCCCTTTACGGACCCAGTTGCCCAAATGAACCTATGTGCTCATCAATCCTCATGCCCCTTGGGACCGACGCGCGCCTCATGTCGACGAGCCCCAATCTCTTGGTCACTTCATACTTAGACAATCCCCTTGGCACGTTTGCATGTCCAAGATGCCCACTTGCCCAATTTAGGTGTTGAAGCAACCCTAAGTTCCATCTCTTTGAGCATGTGGGAAAAGGTCTCCATGCCCATCTAGTTGAAGACCTTACATCCTCCCCCACCTCAAGTCGTTGTCATCCTCGTCAACATCCACAAGATCTATGATTTCCAGGTCTCTTCCTGAACTCATTCCTCCTCTACAACTAAGTGTGCTGGAAACCTCATGTTTCGTGCCAACCAAAAACCCCAAATTCTACCATAGTGGAAACCTCAAGTTTGCACAAACAAAACTGTACAACACCCAACTCTGCACGATTTGCTTCTTAAGTCAATGGAGTCACTTCACCCAACTCCAAAGATGAAAGTCACCCAACTCTACTACACTCTCTCGCTGCGATGTTGCTACCTTATTGTTGTTAGGTTCTATTGCTATTATCACTGCCTGCTACAACTGACTGTTGCCAACTTCAATTTTTTTTCAGAGTTGAACTCTTGTAATCTTGCTATTATGCCCATACTTCAACCAACTCCGCCATGTCTCCATACATTGTGCATCTCGAGCCCTGTACTAGTCAGGTGATCAATCCAACTGTCGCGTCCAAGTCTTGAGATGTCCTCCCCATGCTTGGAATTAGTCTTTTCTATCACATCTCTGTCACTCTGTCCAACTCCAAAGAGCAAGGCAAGTGTCCATCCTTACTCATCACTGTTGTCATCATCTGATCTTCGTCAAGGAGATCCTCCACAATGTCTAAGTGTTGCACTTCGAACCTACTAGTGCATCTATATTCTTGACCCCCTTGTCATGTTGTTGTTCTCACCCACGTTTTGAACTAGATGAATGGCCAGTCCAACCGTCACGCTCCTTGAGCCCACACACCCTCTTGCATAAACTGATCACTTCTTTCCGCAATTCGGTCCATCTGCACAATCCTCAAATCAAGGCAAGGTCATCCATCATCTTGCTGCACTATGAAGTCACCCCAAAACAAAGTCATCCACAACAACTCCACTATCCACCTCATGGCACAATTGGCCAATCTTTGCACCAAGAGTTGTACGTTCAGACTGTCTTTTCCTCACTACTTCATCACTCAACCATGCTGCTATGTCTTCTTCTCTATACCTTGGAATGGTTAGGCTTCACCCTCAACCATAATCCCCAAAGAAAGAGAAATGCCCATGCCCAAGTAATCTCTTCATGTTGCAATCTACTTGTCTCGACAGTCCTCCAAACGAAGGTAAGTCCTCAACTCACCTCATTTTGTCAAGTCACCTCTACACAACTCAACATCTGCGATGAGTGTGGCCAACACACCCTCACTCCTCAAAACGTCCCAACGAACTGTGCAAAGTGCTCCAGGTAGAATGATTCACCTCAAAGAACTTCCATGCCTTAAGCATGTTCGCACCAATACTTCTACCAACTCCAACCAAAAACCCTCCCGGATCTCTGAGCCATTGCACAATCGTTTGCAAGTCACCAAGGTGTGCTCTGCCTCATCCAATGTCCCATACCAAAGGCAAGAAAACACCACCCAAATCACTTGGTTTGCATTCTGCACATTCAGGTTGACTGTCGACAATTCTTGGTTGACTTCTTTGATGACTCCATTCGTCTCTTGGAACAAAACTACCTTGAACTTGCTGCAATCGTTCAAACTTTGTCACTATTGTCGTGATTGTCAAGCCATTACATGACCCAACGAATCTGGCTAAGGCACCAAACACTAGGGTGCCTCATCCATCCTCTTAAACTCAACATGTTCGGACTTCAGTGCCCACTTCATTGCAACGACCTGTCCAATGCACCTCATCAAAGAGTTAGGCAAATTCCTCAAGACACCTCCACGGTTGCATCCAAATCTGCCTAAGTCCACCACAAGACTCATCCAAGTAGGTCGTCCAAGCTCTCTGCACATTCACCCAACCAAGGCATCCCAAACCGCTATAAGACTTCTTCAAATATGCGCCACTTGAGTCACCTTCAAGCTTGTCAGTTTTCACCGTGGAAACGGATTGCACTTGAACCACTAAGTCATTTGATTTCCCTTCAAGGAACTCAATGTAACACTTAGGAAATGCAAGAACTCGAAACCAACCATGCCTTTTCAATGACATCCTTTGTTGCTACCATGTTCTAAGTCTGTTGTCTTGGACCTCTGCTTGCCCAAGCAATCGACTCTCCGCATGAACTCTCCTCAATCATCATCCACAGCTCCACAAATCTGCAAGACCTTCACTGCGATACAAGGCTGAGTCCATTTGTCCACTTCATGAATCCATCTAAGTCCCAAAATTTGCATGCAACCGGTCGAACTCGTCTCCAATGTCTCTCCATCTCCGCACCTTGACTTCTTCCGCTTCAAGGCACCATGCATCCATCGCCCGAATGTCAAGTCATACTACTGCTAACCGACTGTTGTAACTCTTCGAAGAGCTACCTCGTCTGAAGGTTGTAGTCAATCCACTCATCCAACAACCCAACTCAACTCGATTGATGTTCTCGGTGATGCATGACACGAAGACGTCATGATGGAAACGTGCCCAACCACTTCCTGCTGTGGAGTTGCTCTAGGTCACCCCAAGTCGTCCAACACACCCAAGTCACCTTGTTGTAACCCATAACTGCTCCCTTTTGTAATCACGTTTGCGATCACCCTCTATGTTTCACTTCCGCAGTTAGATTTGCGACAACTTGTGCGACAAATCTTGCGTTCATTTGCCTTGTTCAAGTGCTTGGTTCTCTCAATGAACTTTGTGACTAGTCTCTCAAGGTGTACGCAATAGGTCCAACACCGACTTCTGTCACACATCAAACCAACTAATTTTGTACCCAAACTGCCTTTGAGATTAAGTCTGTGACAAGTTCTATGATGAACTCTGCGATGAGTTTTGTGGCCACCCCCTTGTCCAAGTGCTTTGTTTCACCACAAACTATGCTCTCGACTTGCACAATGTGTGCGCTCAGCTCAACCTCTCCACCGCACCATCAACAAAACCTCTATCGTAAGTCTGATGAAAAGTCCATAATGAACAAGTTTGTTGCACTGAACCATTCACCAAGTCTGCAAACATTCCCACTGAACCGACTTCGCAACAAACTATCTTCAAAGTTTTCTCTGATACCATTTATCGTCAATATAGTGGTGAATATCTCACCAACCCTTCATCAAAATCTGCAATGAACCCTCTTTGATACCATCTATCATTGAGATAGTGGTGTAGAGCTCCCCAACCCTTCTCCAAAATTTGCAAGGAATTTGCTCTGATACCATTTATTGTCGAGATACTGGTGAAGATGTCACCAACCCTTCATCAAAATCTACAGCGAACAAGCTCTGATACCATCTATTGTTGAGATAGTGGTGAAGATCTCCCCAACCCTTCTCCAAAATATGCAATGAATCCACTATCATACCATTTGTCACATCCCCACAATGTGCCTTATGATCATACACCTCTTGAGGGCGTACAACAACGTGACGTTTCTCACTTGACTGCAACACCAAGGATACTTCATTTTGACTACGCCTCTTCACCTAGAACATATCCATACTCTGTTCTAGGGTACCGACGAGTCACACTCATACTCTAGTGCAACTCTTGTATATTTAGACATTTGTTAACAGTTTAACACTTAGTCATATTTAAGCATACATCTATGAACATGAAAATCCAAGAGAAAAACAACAAAAAAGACAATAGAAACATAGATATAGTGTGAGCGACACAAATCGTGACTAACACACGACTAAATCTTTGTTATTGCGAAACAATTACAACATAAGCACTACCGGTTCGGTTTAAAATTGGGCGGAGTCAAATGACTCGCCTCACCTCACCAAGAAACTCATACACAAATTCGTCACTAAGACTCTCCGTCGCAACTTCCTTCGCAATCACCTGCAGTTCACCTCTGGCATGCCATCAACCACAAACTTGTTGTCTCTTTGTTTCGACAGACTTCACAAATTTTGGTTTTTCCTCACACATGCCTCCAATAGAATTGCATTTCCAGACTTCCCCAAAACCAACCCAAAATAAGCTCGCCCAAATCTGTCCACCGAATCCTCCGTAAGGCAGGACAAGTCCTCTCAAGTGGAGTGACTTGGCTCCTTGAGGGAGCTCTCCCTCTTCGTTTGCTTTAGAACTACAAAGCACTTCTTGCTCTCCTTGTCTTCCAATATGCCCCTCTTGGTTGTGCGCCCTTGTTCTCTTATAGGGACTCCAAAGGTCACCATTGCAAACTGTCGCATCCTTTGGGGGTGTCGCACCCCTAATGGACCCATGTGCCCAAACGAATTTTCGTGCCCCTTCACGGACCAGGCTGCCCAAACGAACCCATGTTCTCATCAACCATTGTGCCCCTTGGACCAACGCACCCAACCTTAATGTGCCCATCATGCCAACGCGCCCCAATCTCTTGGTTGCTTCATACTTTGGCAAGCCCCTTGGCCCATTTGCATGCCCAAGGCGTCCACTTTCCCAACTTGGATGTTGATGCAACCCCAAGTTCCATCTCTTTGAGGACTTGGGTGAAGATCTTCGTGCTCATCTAGCCGAAGGCCTTACATCATCTAAATTGGCCGCACTCTTGGCAACACTTCTCTTAGTTGTGGTGGCACAGGCTTAAGAGAGCTCAAATGCCATGGAGAAATTGGCTCCATGCTCTTCAATAGTGGAACTAGCTGGTAGTGGAATCAATCCCTCCTCTGAGTGTTATGATGCCCTCAAGGGTACTAGTAGTGGCTAGATCTGCAAGTCTGTGAGAGAAATGATATCACTTCCTGCTAAGTGCAATTTCCTAGCCATAACCTGTAAGTGCAGTGTTGTAATCTCCTTTTGCTC
>ML786458.1:772873-787057 GCA_009831015.1 Picea engelmannii | reverse complement strand
TCCCGAGGCATCACATTCCACAATAAAGGTTTTTGTGAAGTCTGGAGTGGTCAAGACAGGAGTTTTGCACATCACCTCTTTAAGTTGTTCAAAAGATTTAGTTGCCTCTGGAGTCCATGAAAATGCATCCTTCTTAGTTAGTGCCATTAAAGGTGATGCTATTCTTCCATAGTATCGAACAAACTTGCGGTAGTAACCTATCAAACCCAAAAATCCTCTAAGATTCTTCAATGTTTTGGGAATCGTCCAGTCCATCATGGCCTTAATCTTGTTAGGGTCTACCTTAACACCTTCATGAGATACAATATGACCCAAATACTCTACCTCCTTCACTCCAAAAAAACATTTGGATGGTTTGGCATATAATTGTTGCTCCTTTAGTAGTTGTAGCACCTTGTCAACATGTCGCACATGATCCTCCCAAGACTTGCTATAGATTAGTATATCATCAAAAAATACCAACATAGATTTTTGAAGGAAGGGATTGAAAATGGAATTCGTCAACCCTTGGAATGTGGAAGGTGCATTTGTAAGGCCAAAAGGCATGACCAAAAATTCATAATGGCCTTCATGAGTTCGGAATGTTGTTTTTGGGATATCTTCTTCCTTCATTTTAATCTGATGATACACTAAACAAAGATCCAATTTTGTGAAATAGATTGCTCCATGTAGTTCATCTAACAATTCAACAATGGCGGGAATAGGAAACATATCTTTAATAGTGATCTTGTTGAGATCTCTATAATCTAGACACATACGCCATGAGCTATCTTTCTTGAATACCATTACCACTGGTGCAGAGTAAGAACTTTGGTTAGGTCTAATAATGCCAGCCTATAACATTTCTTCAACCCTGCGCTCAATTTCACTCTTTTGGGCATAAGGGTATATGTATGGCCTGATGTTAGGAGGAACACTCCCAGGAATTAGGTGAATTTCATGATCATGATTTTGAGTGGGTGGAAGACCTTTGGGAATATCTTCAAATACTTTGGCATGCTTATCAATGATCCCTTGGAGATCTTGATGAATAGATGGCTTAGATGTTTGAACATCTAGTGAGCATAGGTGTGCAATAACACCTTGATGCCCCTTTTTCAATAATTTTGTCATGCCATTAGAGCTTGAGACAAGCTGCTATTGTATCAGGTTCATTTGTTTCATGTACTTGTTGTATTCCACCTTCTATTCTCCACTTATATATACTTCCATTCCAAATTGGTTTTCCCCGGGGGGTTTTTATCCAGAGTCATGTTGACCAAAAATACTTGTGTTCATTTCATGCATGCTTAGAGTTTAGAGCAGCTTGTTAAAGTTGTAAAGATCTAGGAGGTAGTGTTATTTGTTTTGAGTATATAGCATGTGCTAACATTGAGAAAATATAACACTTGCAAGGGCACCTCAAAAGGACACTTAACCATCAAAACTGCGAGCAGAAAGTACTTGACTGTTTGTTGTCCTAAAAAAACAACAAAGGACAGTCACAGAGATTGAAACTTAGAGCCCAACAAGAGGTCAAAGACAAACCTATTGGGAAGCCTCATAGGACCTCGGGATTCTCTACACGACTGAGTTTGAGTTTGAGTCAACCGATTTTGAATACACTAATCATCTTAGGAAGGATTTGGCAATAAATTCTTAGGGTTTGGTTATAGCTTCCAAACATTGAATCATCTCAGCGTGCTATTAATGGGAAAACAATGTAAGTTAGTGATTTTTTATATAGTTGAGGTTTTTGAGGTGGAGCCCTAATCTCCTAGGTGCATTGTCCATGACGGGTCCGATCTAATACGTTACCATGCTATATGTTTGAACCCAAATTTGGTAGATAGCCTGCATTTTCCCAAGACGAAACGACTCTTGTTGCTGCTATAATCAGAGGCTTGGAGAAAAGTAAATTGTTTTTTCATATAGGTGTAGGCCTCAGGTAGGAATTGATCCTAGAGTTGATAAAACAACAAAACTAGTGGAACTCGCATTATCTTGTCACAAGTCCTTCACTGTGAGGACTGCCATTGATATGGCCCCCTCATTTTCACACTACAATGGTGTTGACGCTAGAGCTAGCCACAATGTGCTAGAGATTGAAGTGACCAAGAACAATATGTTGGATGGCTTGAGTCTTCTTGGCAAAGCCCTCTAGAAAATTACCACTTATATTGAGGACCACTCTATGTGCCTGACATGGAAGGACTTGATTGTTATTGTCACCAATGCCAAAGGTGAGCTACATAGATTTCTCTAAGGTTTGATAGGGATTACTCACAGTTGCTATATTATGGCCATCATGGGGCCTTCTCAAAATCTACTCTTCTTGACACTTTGGTATGTGGTTTATTTGTTTTTTTCTCATGGTTGAGAGTTAGTACCTAATAGAGTCTTACCTACAGGTTTCAAATAGTTTTCTTGTAGGTTTCAAATAACTTTCTTAAATATATTGTTTATTTTTCAAATTTCCTTTTTTTAAAGGTGGAAGTTAGTAATTCACCAAGTTTCAGGTGATTTCAAGTGGTCCATAGTTAGTGAAAACTATATAATTAATATAGCTCCTCCACCACCACGTTATAGGTCTTATGAGTAAAATGCTATTACCCTAGTGAATTTTGACATAATTTTGATTTAAGTGATATAAAGAATTTCAAAATCCTTGATGGTTTTCACCAAGAACATTGAGTAGCACTTGCTCTAACAAATTGTGGTGTAAATTTTTAATGTTTGCATGCCTATTTTTGCAAATTGTGGTGTAAAGTTTTAATGTTTGCATGCGTATTTTTGTTGGAGATTTTAAGAGCACTGTAATTTGTGTAATTTGTGATGTGAATTCTTAATGATTTTTATCGAGAACATTGAGTAGAACATTAAGTAGCACTTGCTTTAACAAATTGTAATGTAAAGTTTTAATGTTTGAATGTCCACTTTTGTTTGAAATTTTCAAAGTATTGTAATTTTTAATATAGCAATAGGAGAAATAATTTTGAGTATTATAGAGTTTTGGTTAACATAATTATTTTTAATATCTAAACATATCTTAAATATTGAAGACTGCCTAGTTTACAAAACCTAAAGATAAAGAAATGTCTGACGTGTATAGATGTTCTCACATGCTTTAGAGTTTGACCAACAACTAATGTAAAGTTTAATTATTTGGAAAATAGAGGATAGATATGCTCTCACAGACTTTAGATGACTTTAGATTCTTAGCTAAGAAAAAATGTAAAATTTAATTATTTAAAAATATCAAATATAAAGTTTAATTATTTGAAAAATTTACTTTGTAATTAGTAAGCTTTAAGCTTTATAAAAAAAGGCAAACATTTATAAGCTATCAGCTAATCTTGCGAGGGAATTGATGTTACGAATAAAGTGTTAGAAAACTAGCCACATCTTCTTTATTCTATATAATTTTCAACAAATAATTCAAGTATGTTCTCAAACAAATCCTATGCTCCACCGTGATTGAAACAAGCACTTAATTTTGATATGGTGGTTTTCAGTTTAATGATTTCCTTTATTTTTATTTCTTTTGCAATTACCAACTAAGGCCTTGTTCCTGTAAATGATATGTTATGCTGATAATGAACATCAACAAAAATGCTATGGATATGTTACTAAAAAAATCTTTTATTCATAATAACAAACTCTTGATCACAATAATTGTATTGTGGTTGGTAGTGAGTGAATGCGTCTTCAAACGGGTTGACTAATGATTGTTTATGTAAAAGCATGCCACTCTCATTGGACTTCGAACTTAAGAGTTAAACGAGGGAGTTCATAAGGTGACTGGACTTAATTGAAAGTGAAAACATAAACCACTTTCAATGCATATTGGTATTGGTTATAAAGTTAGTTAAAAATAATAATAACACAACATTAAGAGTAGTTAGCAATAAAGGTATTGTATATAATAATAATAACTCAACAGTAAGAGTAATTAGCAATAAAGATAATTGCATGCAACTCACTAAGTAGGTTTTAAAGAATTCTTTACATGTACATAAAATAATTACTATGTAATTTATTTAGGGAAAAATAATATTAATATTATAATTATGCAAGAATTTTACATACACATAAGATAATTATTATGTAATTTATTTAGTGAAAAATAATATTAATACTACAATTATGCATAATTCAATTAATATGTAATTCTGGTGGAGTTTTGTCACTTCAAAGTTAAATACAATTAATACACATTAAAATTAAATAAATATATAAAACATTTTTTATAGATTATTTTTTTAATATATATTAAAATTAAGTAGATATATAAAAACATTTTTTTTACTATTTTTTTTTAAAGATTTATTAAAAAATGGCTAAATTTATGGAGTTGTTTTTATATTTAGTTTTAGGTGGAATTTTTACTTGTAATCAATTTGAAATTTACTTATTTTTTAATTTAAAATTTCTTTTTATTTTAAATGTTTATTTAATTCTTAATATATATATTTTTATTTTATTTTAAATGTTTATTCAATTTTTAATATGTTTTTATATATTTAAAATTTTTTAATTACATTAGTTATGTTTATATTCATTATTATTAATATAGTAAATTTGGTTGGTTTTGATATTACTCATATTTTATTATTGATATTTTTAATTATTGGAAGGTTTAAATTTGGTTGGCATTGATATTAATCACATATTTTATTATTAATATTTTTAATTATTGGAAGGTTTGTTTATTTTAATATTTTATGATTGATATTTTTAATTATTGGAAAGTTTATTTATTTTAATATTTCAGAATTGATATTTTTAATTATTGGAAAGTTCATTTATTTTAATATTTCATGACTGATATTTTTATTTATTGGAAGGTTTATTTCTTTTAATATTTCATGATTGATATTTTTAATTATTTGTAGATCAATTTGTTTTAAGGTGTTGAAAATAATTAGAAAAACTAAACAATGGATATAGTCTTTAAATATTTAAGTTTAATGAATAATTTTAATTGAGAAATATGTTGGAGATTGCAAATAATTTATGTCATTTTTAAGTGTACAATGTCTGTGGTCTCATTAGTGCTTTAGTATTTAGTCTTGGTAAAGAGACTCTGCAATGTGGTGACATTCTGATTTGAAATTCTAGGTATTATGGTTTGAAGAAATGGTGGCAAATTTTATGTTTCCTTTATCATTTTAATCAAACTATAAAACATAATTTCAAATTACAAACTACCTGTTTTATTATTTTTATCAAACTATAAAACATAATTTTAAATTACAAACTAGCTGCTTTGCATTTATTAGATTAAAATACAAAAAATAATTTTAAAGCATAAACCAGCAGATTTGCAATTATTACAATCGTTATTTTTGAATTGATATATATACTTTTGTTTCTCACTAGTTGTATTTATTTTCTTAACCAGCGACGAAGGCATCTTGCTAGAGCAAGTTGTTGCATGTGTGTTGAGAACGGTGGAAGTCAGAGAGAGGCCAGTAGCCAGATATCAAGTAGGTTTGGATGAAAAGGTGAAAGATTTTGAAAATAAAGTTTTTTCGAAAAATCATCAAAGTGCAAAACCTCAAGTCGTGGGGATTGTTGGGGTCGGCGGAGTAGGAAAGACAACCCTAGCGAAAGAACTCTTCGATCGGAAGAGCGTAGGTTACAGTAAATTTTGTTTTTTATCTAATGTGAGAGAAAATGCAAGGAAAGGCTTTTTAAATTCTTTGCAAAGACAACTTCTTAAAAGCTTGACTGGAACGGATGTGCCAATAAACAGTATTGATGAAGGTATAGCAGCGCTTAAAAAACATCTCTCATCTGTTCTCATCTGTTCGTGTCTTTGTAATTTTAGATGATGTAGATCACCTGAATCAGATTAATGCACTTTTTCCAGTTCGAACTGATCTCCTCTCAGATAGCTTAGTACTGATTACATCTAGAGATGAAAAGGTGATCAAAAGTTCAGGAGTGGAGAACGCATCAATTTATCAGTTAACTGGCCTTAATGATCAACACTCCCGAGAGCTTTTCTGCGCCTATGCCTTCAGCCAGTCCAATCCAGTTGAAGGATTTGAATCTCTAGTAGATAACTTCTTAGAAGGCTGTGATGGATTGCCTTTATTTTTACAAGTGTTTGGAGCACTTCTCCATGATAAAGATGACCAAGCTGATTGGAAATGCCAATTGGATAAACTTCAACAAGTACTTCTCAGTGAGACACAAGAAAAACTTCAAATAAGTTACCAGAGCCTCAGTATGGAACAACAGCAGATATTCTTAGACACTGCATGTTTTTTCATAGGACAAAAGAAGGATACTGCCATAAGAATATGGGAGGGATCCGGCTGGAATGGTCGTTTGGGGTTTCAAACTCTACAGAACAGATGTCTTTTGGAAATGGACATTGAAAATAATATAGACATGCATGACCACCTTAGGGATTTTGGAAAAGCTGTTGCTGATGCTTCGTTGCCTCGTCGTCTTTTGCATTCTACCGCTATAAAGGATATGTTGGACCAATTATCTGTAAGTGCTCAATCATTAATCTTATAGATTATTCGATAAAATTCAACCTTCAATTTTGTAATTTTTTAATATTTTCCAAAAACGAAAAGTAATAACTATCATTTTTCAATTCAATTTTGTAATTTTTTTTATCATTTTCCAAAAATGAAAACTAATAACTTCATTTTTCCAGAATGCACAGGTAACCAATGTGCCAAATGAACAGGTAACAATTGTCCGGGGCATTAGGGTGGTTCTGGGTGAATATTATGATGATGTTTATGCATCTGGCGGTATGGATACACTTGTTGATGCACTTGACGGTATTGATATGAGGACCTTGGAACTTGTTGATACTGAAAATGTTATCTTGGAACGTATTTTGAGAAAGCCCATGCACGTCCCAAGTCTCATATGGCTCCGGTGGAACAAGTGTCCCAACCTTTCCCTGCCTTCGTGGATACCAATGGAGAGGTTAAGGGTTCTACAAGTGTCCGGGAGCGAATTAAAAACATTGTGGGAAGACGAATCACAGGTAAATAGAAATCTTTTGTGTTAACGTTTTTGTGTTAATCGCAATTAAGTTAATATGGCACCACACGGTGTCGGAAGGATACGAAAGGGTTTTATAGAGAGAATCGGGATTAAGATGTAGTTATAATTGAAACAACGCGTGAACATTTTGCAGGTACCTTTGCAGCTGCGGGAGTTAGAGATTAATGCTCCGCTCTCCAACATTCCAAAGTCCATAGGGCGGCTGAAACACCTCGAACGCATTGTTGTCGCCAGGTTTTTATCAGGACATGTACGTCTGACAAAATTGCCGGAAGAATTTTGTCATTTGCGATCTTTGAGAGCTTTGGTGTTAACAGAGTGTTCAAAAATGAAGTCACTGCCAGACTACTTTGGTTATTTATGGAACCTCCAACACATCGATCTCTCATTCTGCTGCAATTTGGAGAGGCTGCCGGATTCCTTTGATTATTTATGGAGCCTCCGACACATCATTCTCTCATATTGCCACGATTTGGAGAGGCTGCCGGATTCTATTGGTCGTTTACGGGGCCGCCTCCAACACATCGATCTGCGGGGCTGTCATAATTTGGAGAGCCTACCAGATTCCTTTGGTGAACTATGGGACCTCCGGCATATCAATCTCTCAGGTTGCCACGATTTGCAGAGACTGCCAGATTCCTTTTGTAATTTAAAATACCTCCAACACATTGATCTGCAGGGATGCCACAATTTGCAGTGGCTGCCAGATGGCTTTGGTGATTTAATGAACCTCGAACACGTCAATCTCTCAAATTGCCACGATTTGGAATGGCTGCCGGCTTCCTTTGTTCTATTAACTAACCTCCAATACATCGATCTCTCGGGGTGCCATAATTTGGAGAGGCTTCCAAATTACTTGAGGAATTTCAATAAGCTCAAATATCTTGATGTGGAGGGTTGCTCTAATTTAATCATTGAAACAATTGAAATAACAGATAACTTACCAGAGGCACATCGAAGGCAATTGGAACAATTATATTTGAGTGATGCGTAGCATTAAAAATGAAGATCAAGCAAGATATCTGAAGAAAGTATGAAAATGTTAATTGGCAGTCACCATGAGCTAGGTTGTAGTTGATGCAGTCAATGCTGATAGTTATAAATTGTTTGTCTTCTTCTGGCTGCCATGGCCTTCAGTATGGCAGAGAAAGAATTCTGCTTGAGCCATGGAGCAGAGGGTTTGTAACTACCAGGTATCATATTTGATGAATGAAAATCGCCGAGTCATGAAATGTGTAGACTTGAATATGAAGAAAATAAAAAATTGCTGTTAATAGTGTATTTTATTCTCCAAGAAAGTTTTTCATTATACTTGTTTATGTTTATTAATATGATGTAATTGTCTGAAACTGTAATTATGTTATGCAGTATCCTGAAATAAGAAGGACTTCTGTAATTTTTTTATTGTTGAGATAATTCCATAAAATTGGATTTGATTGGTTTCATGCCTATGGGAAGTCGGATTGAAGGAGTGGAGCCACTGTGGCAACGAGTGAGGAGGGGTAGGCAGTGGGATGGAAGTGGTGGAGTAATTGTGGCAACGAATGAGGAGGGGTAGGCAGTGGGATGGAAGTGGTGGAGTAATTGTGGCAACGAATGAGGTGTGAACATTGTTGGAATTTGTAAACACGCTATCATCTTTTCACGGTAAAAAAATCATTAAATTTAATATTTATTAAGGGTTAAATATCACCTTTTTTAAATAAGGGAGATGAGGAAGTTTAATAAAAAAAATAAATAAGAAATTATAAAGTATCTTGGTTAAATGTTTATAAAAATTATAAATAGGGGAGAGTTTGTGTGTAGAATATTTTTAATAAATATTGTAATAAACATTGTGGAAAAGAACTCTTAAAAATGTAAAACTAAAATTATATAAATTTCACATGAAATTAAAGACTTATACAACTAATATTAATTTTACCAGTTCTTTAGGTTGACTTATTGGAAAGAATAATGGAATGAAAATACATTATCTGTTTCTCTAGCTTGACTTGGCTCTTGACTTGACTTGGCTCCCATACATATTTTGGAAAGAATTTTAATGAAAAGACCCTATTGAACTACTAAACGGATTGTAACTCAACGGATTGAACTACTAAACGGATTGTAACTCACCTTCAATACCAACTTTAAAAGTAGGATTTGTTGTTATAACAATTCATTATAATAACATAATATAAACAATTTTCAATAATATAAAGATCATTTCATGAAAAAATCTTTTCACTTAAATATTAAGATGGAACTTAATATTATTTTAGTTCAATCTCTATGTGGGAACTTATTAGTCTATACAAGTACAGTTTCAAAGTTAGAGGGAGATGATTTTCGAGCATTGAGATACTAGTATATCAAAATGCACAACATAACACATTTACCAAAGTGATGAAAATATATTGATGGCATTACCAATTTAATATAACTATAATAATTGATTTCACAAACTAAATCCCTATCTATAGTTCATCAAATCATCTTAATTCAACAATCTCATATAATCTTTAGATGGGGGTTTAATCCATTTCAATGATGATAGTCCTGGGGAATAGGGTTTGATGTATTCAAACTCATGCATTTCAAACTATATGCATACCCTTATCGAGTAAGCATGTACTACCTCTCGGCTCTACGTCAATGAAGCACATGCAAATATCCAAGGCTAGTTATCTCTCATAATGACTTTATGATGCAGACCCCTTTCTCTCCTAAGGGCTGCACGACCTCTCGGTCAAGGATATCCGATTCTTGAGGTAGACAACTCTCTGAAACCTTGATGGTCTCGTCTTTGTATATAAACAAAGGCCCTTTCAGCTTTCTGGCATAGGTCTTATGGCGCTCGCGATCTTCCCCTTCACGGTTGCGGAATCTCAGAGTTTGAGTGCTAGATCCTTTTCTGATAAGCCTCTCCTTGATGTGACCTTGGGCGATGACGTTACGTAAACACGCGATTGTGGGCGCGCCCAAGAGTGGTTTGGAACCAAACTACTTTTCGCCCCACAATTCACCTCTAGCCACCACGTGTCCTTCTGCCAAAACCGTGGTTTCGATTGCGGCTTGCCCTTGACTTTTTAAATCTCGAGCACCTCCTGTCCCCGCAATGCGAGGTGACCGTCGATCTCACGATCTTGAAGGAACTTCTGAATTGACGGCTGAGATTTGTCCCTTCCAAAACAACGGTTCAGATCTAACCTGTTAAGAACCACATATCAATATAGCATAGAAAAAAGTTAGAATAAGTACTCAACGCCTTGAAAAAGAGAGAAGTTCAGATAATAAGCCTCTTCGAGGGGGCAACCTCCTTATGCCCACATAAATGTACAATTCCAAAATGATTCCAAATGAAAATGTCTCCTTGGTATATATAGGAGACTAGGAGGTATAATTACAACTAATGGAATAAAACCAACATAAATAAAATAACATTACTAATGTAATATTGATGCAGGAGCATCTCAAGTGAGCCAGCGCGGATACAATCGGACAGCTGGAAAAGCGCCCAGCACAAATTTTGAAATATCTTGAATCATTAATGAAACATCAAGTGGAGGTGCACTTGTGTAATGTAAACGGACCTTGAGCGATTTGCTCTCATCCTTAGTAGGTAGAAGGCATTTATAGTAGTGAATGCAAGTAGATAGAATTGAATGTTAGATTAAACAGTTTTAGAGCGCAAGAGGGAAACGGGATATAGACACCCTCCTTGTGTATTGTAACATTATTATGAGAGCATGAAGATTATCGAGGAGAGCATAGAAGAGAAGCATAGAGCTGTGTAGCAGACTCCATTTACAGAAGTTCTGAATTAATACAAGAAAGCTGTGATTCAGACTCATGGTGTTCATATATTCTCTGTGTATGCATCTTTGAATGTTATGCTCATGAATGTTTTGCTCTTTTTGTCATGCAATTGCTTTTGTGCTATGTATGGATGATTTCTTGTTGAATGTTTGAAATTTGAGAGGAAAGAGGAGAGGAATGAGTTTCAATTGTTTCTCTATCTGAGAAAGAGTTCCTGTAAGGAGTGCAGTTGAATTGTCCACAAGGAGTGTGTCGACAAGGTGTTCAGGGGTTTGTCTCTGAAAGCTCAGGAGAGATAGCTTTTGTTCTCATTTCCACAGAAGTGCAGTGGGCACAGGAGCCGTGCAAGGAGTGCACAGGCTGAGCGAAGTCTCAGGGTTGTGGACCTGAGTGAAGTATTGAGGGATTGCTGCTGCAGGTGTGCACAGAGTCAAAGGATTTCAACACTTGGAAGTGCTTGAAAGTCTGCCGCAAGCAGTGCATGCAAGGGTTTTTCTGGAAGATGCAGAGTCGTGGGAAAGTTCAGAGGAATTTGAACCTTCGAAGAGGTTGAAGGAAGGCGTAGCGACGTCGGACCACAGGAGGACGAGTTCTCAGAGGAAGGACAGACGGTTGGAATTCTTTGAAGAGAATTCGCAAAGTCCCGTGAGCCATCAGATCTCACGGAGGAGCAGGGGAGATATGACGAGTATTCCCGAAAGATTCTAAGCACAGGAGGAGTAGGACCGTAGATCCAAGCCATAAGGGCCGTTGGATTTACACGTGAGTCTCTATATCGGGTTTTCATAGATTGAAGTCCCGTAAACTTTGCAATGGGAATCGCGAAATCACGAAACGCGAAGTCCCGAAAAGCTAAAAGGATTTGTGTGGGCCACAGAGGAGTCAGCGAGTGGACAGGTGGCGCACTATTGACACGGAGTCAAACTCCGTTGATCATTTCAGAGTTTCGGGGAGTGAAGTTCTGAATTCTTTGCATTAGGATTCGCGATATCGTGAAGTCCGAAGTTCCGATGGAGTAAAGGGGCGTTGAAAGGTCAACCTTGTGAGCGTGTCGGAATTTTGGAACATTGGGTTTCGGGAATCGCAGGAACAAGTTGTTGGACACCGCGACCGCCGAAATCGCGATAGGGAAAAGTCCGAAAGAGAAAGAGGAAGGGTCAACGTTGACTGTTTTTAGGTTTCATAGATTTGAGAGACAAGCGCATGACCAACGGATTCGCGAAAGTGTGAAGTCCGATTTCCTGAAGCAAAAGGGGGGAATTTTTGAAGTTGATTGTGGGTGCAGGTTTCCCGAAAGGGAAATAGAAGAGCCATTCTGAAGCTCTTCGGGCCAGTGTAAAGGGAAAGATCCCGTGTTGACATGGACCTTCCGACCTACGGGTTGTGGAGGGAGCGTGCGTCATCATTTCTGGTATCAGAGCACATAAAGGTTCTTTGCTTTCTGTAGCAGAGAAAAAAAAATTCACCATGCCGCCAAGGAGAAGGGATAGACAAACACCCGATCCACGAGAGGAGAGGGAAATGTCGAGAAGAAGAGGTAGGCAGATGAATGATCCAGCCATGGAGAAAGAAATGCGTGATCTACGAGCTAGACTCGAAGATATGGATACAGCCCAAAGACGCACAGTCAGTGCTGGAGATCTAAGTGATTCCGAGAGTGAAATCGAGGTTGAACATGAAGAAGAAGTTGCAGCTGAAGATGTAGCAAACAAACGTTTGATCAGAGCTATTGCAAGAATGGGTGCAAGAGCGAAGATGGACATTCTAGTTTATGAGGGAAATCTAGATGCAAAGGAGCTTCTAGACTGGATTAGAGCTCTAGATACATACTTTGACTATGAAGATGTCGAGGAGGAAAAAAAAGTCAAGCATGCAGTCACAAGATTGAAAGGACATGCAACATTGTGGTGGGATGAACTACAAGCTGACAGAAGCTGCAAGGGCAAGCAGAAGATCAAAAGCTGGGATAGAATGATCACGAAGATGAAGGCAAAATTCATCCTTAGGGATTACCAGTTTACTATGTTCAGGAGAATGCAGAACCTGAGACAAAAGCTGATGACAGTGAAAGAATACACTGAAGAATTCTATAAGCTGAACATCAGGAAAACGATGATGAAAAAGTAGCCAGATACATGAATGGCTTGAGATACGATATTCAGGATGAGATGAGCATGGTAACCATCCGAACGGTGGAAGATGCTTATCATATGGCTCTGAAAGCTGAAGAGAAGCTGAGCCGAAAGCAAGGTCAAAGAGGCCGAGACAAAAGTCAGCCCAGAGGCAAATCAATTACTCAGGACAAATATTAGAAGCCTAGGGAGGACTGGAAGAAACCTCAGACTTGAACTGAGAGAGGTGGAACTTCACAGCGAGGGAAGCATACCGAACAAAGAGAATATTATGCTGACAATAATACAATATGAGATACATTATGAGATACAATATGACCCAAATACTCTACCTCCTTCACTCCAAAGAAACATTTGGATGGTTTGGCATATAGTTGTTGCTCCTTTAGTAGTTGTAGCACCTTGTTGCTCCTTTAGTAGTTGTAGCACCTTGTCAACATGTCGCACATGATCCTCCCAAGACTTTCTATAGATTAGTATATCATCAAAAAACACTAACACGGATTTTTGAAGGAAGGGCTTGAAAATGGAATTTGTCAAACCTTGGAATGTGGAAGGTGCATTTGTAAGGCCAAAAGGCATGACCAAAAATTCATAATAGCCTTCATGAGTTCAGAATGTTGTTTTTGGGATATCTTCTTCCTTCATTCTAATCTGATGATACACTGAACGAAGATCCAATTTTGTGAAATATATTGCTCCATGTAGTTCATCTAACAATTCATCAATGGCAGGAATAGGAAACTTATCTTTAATAGTGATCTTGTTGAGCTCTCTATAATATGGACACATACGCCATGAGCTATCTTTCTTGAATACCATTACCACTGGTGCAGAGTAAGAACTTTGGCTAGGTCTAATAATGTCAGCCTATAACATTTCTTCAGCCATGCGCTCAATTTCACTCTTCTAGGCATAAGGGTATCTGTATGGCCTAATGTTAGGAGGAACACTCCCAGGAATTAGGTGAATTTCATGATCATGATTTCGAGTGGGTGGAAGACCTTTGGGAATATCTTTGAATACTTTGGCATGCTTATCAATGATCCCTTGGAGATCTTGAGGAATAGATGGTTTAGATGTTTGAGCATCTAGTGAGAATAGTTGTGCAATAACGCCTTGATGCCCCTTTTTCAATAATTTTGTCATGCCATTAGAGCTTATCACCTTACCAGGTTTCCCTGTGATACCTCTTAACTCAATTTCTTTTCCTTCCAATGAAAATTTCATG
>ML786458.1:747719-771593 GCA_009831015.1 Picea engelmannii | reverse complement strand
AAATGAAAATGTCTCCTTGGTATATATAGGAGACTAGGAGGTATAATTACAACTAATGGAATAAAGCTGACATAAATAAAATAACATTACTAATGTAATATGCCCCAATTAAGGGGTAATGAGTCAATATTAGGGCTTAACATAACCCTCCTCAAATGAACGGATGTGATTTATTTCGCGATTCGGGTTTCAGGAGTTTCAACTCTCAAACCTCGCCTTCTCCCGCAATGACATATCTTCTGCCATGTGTCCTCTTAAATCGACGGTTGTGACCGTTTCAGGATTCCGGACTTCGGAAATCTCAAATCTCAACTCTTTCTCCCAATTGATTTTATCCGAGGCTGACAATCCACTGACGCGTGTCTCCCGCGGATCAACGGCTAGGATCTCTTCGGGTCTTCGGACTTCGGATTTCTCAATTCTCAACTTTCACTTCCCCTCGAACTATGCAGATTCCTGTCACATGTCCACTTGAATCAGACGGTTGAGATTTACTTCGGGTCTTTACCCGGAGTCCACGGATTTATGCTACCTGCCCTCTGGATCGAACGATTGACGTTTATTTTGGGTCTTTACCCAGAGTCCACAGATTCACGCCACCTATCCTCTGGTTCTGATGGTCCAGATCTTCTTCGAATTTCTGGGTTTCGGGAATCTCAAATCTCAACTGAAACCCACAAAATTTTATCCAAAGTTCGTGATCTGTCACCATGCGTCCTTCTGGATCTGATGGTCCATATTTACTTCGGGTTTCGGGTTTCAAAAGTATTCACTCCTCTTCACTTTGAATCTTTCGATTTTCGAATTCCGAAGGATCCTCGTGACTAATTGGTGCGCGAATTCTCTGAGATCTAATGGTCTGAAATGATTTGACTCCTCCTGGGTGAATCTTAGTCCTTTATCTTATCCAACCTTCAAAATTTCTTCTTTTGAAGGATTTCGCCTGCTAAATCTTTCGTACTTGTTCTTATTTCGAACCTTGAGTTCCTCAAAAGGATTCCTTCGACACTTAGTCAATTCCTGGTCCTATACACTCCTTGCAACTGATTTTTGCACTGTCTTATGAGAAAAACCAAGTTATTTCTCCAAAGTCTTCTCCAAGTCAAAGACTCCACATACGCACTCCTTGCGCTTAATATGCAAACTCTGTATACAAAATTTTCACGCTATCTCTTATGAGCTTTCTCGCCTTCTACTCCTTTAACTTCTTAAAGGGTCACTTCGACACTTAGTTGAGTTTCGGATCTGTGCACTCCTTGCAACATATCTTACGCAGGATTTGAGTTCTTGCGGACGACTGTGCACACCTTGCAACAATCACTTTTCACTCCTTGCAAAGGGAAAGTTTTGTGCTATTTCTTCTAAGCTTCAGAATCGAAACAGATTCTGTCAACACACTCCTTGCGGACTATGTGCACACCTTGCACAGACTCAATTAAAGAGAAACAACTGAAACTTATGCAAACATCTCACAATTTCATATACTCGTAACGAAATTCATTCATTCATGAAAAGAACAATAACAGGGAATTGCAAACAATAACAACACCATGCATTGGATCAATTTTCCTATGTTATATTCATTCAAAATAAAATGGCTACAGATATGACCAAAACAACGACTAAAAACTCATAAATTTCCTACTAACTCGCAGCAGCCTCATTCGAGCGCACAAAACCTCTATTTATCTCAAAGGGTCCTTAGGGTTCCCCATCGACTATGCATCTACTCGAAAACAAAACCTAACTGCTATCTAAGTTTAGTTACATTCAAGAGTAGGAATGAAACTCCCATATCACTCGTGATCATTCAGTTTCCAAGTGTTTGATCTTCTTTCATTTTTCAATCAGCTCCAAAAGATTCACAGTAAATGCCAACGTTAAGATTCCGAAATCATTCCAAGGTGCTGAGTTGTCCTGCCATGCATGATCGCTGATGATGCTCTTGCATCATACTCCCCTGGAAAAAAATTCATGGACTCCTGTCCATGAGCTCTTGCACCGACTTTCCATGCTTTTAGATATCAACTTCATTTTCCCAACTCACATATTCTATTGGGTGTCCCTTCCACTTGACCAGTGTCCCTTCCACTTGGGTGTCCCTTCCCTTCCATTTTCCCAACTGGCATCTTCTATTGGGTGACCCTTCTATTGGGTCTTCCTCATGGTCTTCTTTCCAATTCTCTGATCAACGATCTTCTCCATCTGTGGTTTTTCTGCTATAGGCAGTTGTTTCTCCCACTGAATCATCTCTTGATCTTCTGATCCCTCTATGTCATCTTCCTTGTAAGGATATAGGTCTGAAACGTTGAATATGGGTGATATGTCCACATCATCTGGCAGCTCAATCTCATAGGCATTTGCATCAAACTTCCTTAATATCTTACATGGCCCTATCTTCTTCATCTTTAACTTGTTATATGTTCCCCTAGGGAACCTTTCTTTCCTGAGATGTGCCAGAACTTGATCTCCTACTTCAAATTGAAGCTCTCGGCGATGTTGATCAACTCTGCGCTTGTACTCTTGGCTAGATCTTTTCAACTGTCCTATGATCTGGTTATGGAGCTTCTACATCTCTGCAGCAAAATCTTCTGCTCCAGTGCTTCTGATCTCACTTTGCTCCAAGTTTCTCAACTCAGATACTCCCCTGGGTTGCATTCCATACAGTATTTGGAATGGGATTTTTCCAGTGCTCCTGGTGGGTGAGTCATTGTATGAAAATTATGCTTGTGACAGAATCTGATCCAACTGATTATGATGCTCAGTGACCATACTCCTCAACAAGTTTCCCAAACTTTTGCTTACCACCTCAATCTATCCATCTGTCTGAGGGTGATAAGATGATTTGAAGGACAAATCTGTCCCCAGTTTCTTCCTAGTGTTCTCCAGAAATGACTAACAAAGTTAGTGTCTCTGTCTGAGACAATGCTCTTGGGTAGTCCATGAAGTCTCACAACTTCCTTGAAAAATAGATTTGCAACATATGTTGCATCACTGGTCTTCTGGCATGGGATAAAGTGTGCCATCCTTGAAAATATATCCACCACCACAAATATGGAATCACAACCTCTTTGCGTTCTTGGCAGTCGCAACCAAAAATCCATGCTTATTGCATCCCAAGGCCTCTCTGGTATTGGAAATTGTTGATAATATCCAGTGTTCTGTCTTTTTCCTTTTGCATGTTGGCAAATTCTACATCTGTTCACAAAATTTATCACTTATGTTCTCATCCATGGCCAATAGTATGAACTACTCAACTGTGAAAATGTTTTATCCTCGCTGAAATGTCCAACCAATCCTCCACTATGCTTTTCTTTCAAAAGTTTATCCCTCATTGAGCATTTTGGTATGCACAACTGATTTCCCTTGAACGACAATCCCTATTGAATCATATACTTTGTCCATTGGTTCCTATCTCTCAGCAAATGATTCACACATGCTTCATATACTTCCTTGAAATATAGATCATCACTGTACATTTCCTTAAGGTGTTCAAACCCCAAGGTATTCACCTGAAACTCCTGTAGAATCAAACATCTCCTGCTCAATGCATCAACAAGTTTGTTATCATTCCCAACAATATGTTTTATGACAAAAGTAAAATTCTGCATAAACTCAATCCACTTTGCATGCCTCTGATTCATTTTTTCTTGTCTGGTTATGAATTGTAAAGATTGGTTATCGCTATACAAGACAAATTCTTGTGGATCAAGGTAATGCCTCCATTTCTTCAAGGCTTGAATAATGGCATAAAAATCCTTATCATATGTGGAGTAGTTTCTCTTAGTCTCATTCAGCTTCTCACTGAAATAGGCAACAAGCCTATTATCCTGGCTCAAAACTGCTCCAATTGCAACTCCAATTGATCACATCTCACTTGAAATGTCTTTCCAAAATTTGGTAAGACCAGAATTGGTCGTTATGTTATTTTCTCCTTCAGTATATTGAAACTCCTCCTGGCCTCCTCTATCTAGTTAAAATACTTGTGCTTCTTCTTCACTGTATCCATCATTGGTGCACAAATTCCACTGAAATCTCTGATGAACTTCCTATAGAAACTTGCTAAACCATGGAAGCTTATTACCTCAAACATACTCCTTGGTGACGGCCATTATTTGATTGCTTTCACCTTCTCTGGGTCCATCTTCAGTTTATTTGAAGAGATCACAAAACCCAAGTAAATGAGTTATGTCTTCATAAAATAGGACTTCTTTAGATTTATCAACAACTTCTCTTGCTATAGTCTCCTCATCACTAATGTTAGGTGTCTCAAATGCTCCTCTTTGGTCCCGCTAAAGATCAATATATCATCCAGATATACAACCACAAACATGTCAATGAAATCTTTCAGTATTTCATTCATCAACCTCATAAAAGTACTCGGGGCATTTGTTAAGCCAAATGGCATAACAAGCCACTCATACAAACCTTCATTTGTCTAAAAGGTTGTCTTCCACTCATCACTTTCTCTTGTTCTTATCTGGTGATATCCACTTTTCAAATCTATCTTAGAAAAGAAATTTGCTCCACTTAAACAGTCCATTAAATCATCCATTCTTAACAAAGGGAATCTATACCTGATGGTGATCTTGTTAATGGCTCTTGAGTCTGTACACATTCTCCATCCTCCATCCTTCTTTAGAATCAACACAATTGGTACTGTGCATGGACTCAAGCTCTTTCTGACCAACCCCTTGTCTAACAATTCCTGGACTTGGTTCTTTACCTCCTCATTCTCTCGAGGTGTCAATCTGTATGCTACTTTGTTTGGAAGACTTGCTCCTGATATCAAATCAATATGATGGTTGATACTTCTGATGGGTGGCAATGAGTTAGGCAGCTCATCCACCACTATGTTAGCAAAATTATCCAACAATTCTTGAACTTCTTCAGGCAGATCATCCATCGAAGTACTTGTAAGGACAACTCTATGTTTCCTCACCACAAAAAACTACATCTCCTGTTCTTTCTTGACTTCTCTCATGAGTTCCTTCCCACTAATGAGAAGTATGCTTGTGTCGGATTCCTCTTTCATTTTCTTCTCCTCTATTGGAAACAACATGTGTGTCCTACCATTCTTCTCCAAGGTGTATGTATTCTTCCTCCCATCATGAATGACATTCTTGTCAAACTGCCATGGTCTTCCCAACAAAACATGACATACATCCATGGGAATCACATCACATAGAATTTCATCTCTATATATCCTCCTATCTTAAATTCAACAAGGCATTGTTTAGTAACCATTACCTAGTGTCCTTTCTGCAACCATGAGACTTTATATGGCTTCGGGTGTGCAGTTGTCTCCAACTTCAATTTCTCCACCATCTTTGTGGATACTAGGTTATCAGTGCTCCCACTATCAATTATCACCTTGCATACTATGTCTTTAGTCTTGCAATCTATCCTGAAGAGACTGTTCCTATGCACTGGCCTCTCAACTTTTGCTTCTGGTTTTAAGAGAACCTTTCTCAACATCAGGGATGTTCCATTCTCTGCTCCTTATGATTCAACATTCATTCTCTGTGCTTCCAAAATGTGAGCTTCTCCTCCTCCTTCTTTCTTTTTCTTGGAACATTCCCAAGACATGTGTCTTGTCTTTCCACATGCATAACATCTTACTTATCATCCTCTGCTTCTTCCTCTTCCTCCAGAAGAACTTCTTCCACCACATTGTCTTCCTTGGGAACTTCCTCCTCTTTCCGAGTGACTGTGCGGTTTTTTAGTCTCGTCTTTGGATTTATGTGCCTTGTCATGGGAAACTCCCTTACATTTGTTCGGGATTGGGCTTCTACCTCTGCCTCGTTGGCTTTTTTTTCTGGTCAACTTATCCTATGCCTTAAGTGCAAACTGATAAGCATCTTCCACTGTCCTTACTGACATCATGCTGATCTCATCCTGGATTTCATACCTCAGACCATTTATATACCTTACATTTTTTATTCATCTTTCTCTCTTTGTCCAGTTCTGATGTTCAGCTTGTAGAACTCCTTTGTGTACTCTTTGACTGTCATACCCTTCTATCTCAGGTTCTGCAACTTCCTGAACAGATTGATCTGATAACCTTTGGGCATGAATTTAGCCTTCAGCTTGGCTACCATTCTGTCCCAATTATTTATCTTTTGTTTTCCTTTTCTTATCCTCTCAGCTTGTAGTTCATCCCACCACAGTGCTGCATGTCCTTTTAGCCTGGTGACAACAGGTCTCACCCTTTTCTCCTCATTGACATAGTCGAAGTATTTGTCCATGGATATTATCCAATCTAGCAGCTCTTCAACATCCAAATTTCCTTCGTACATTGGGACCTCTATCTTGGCTCTAGCTCCCAATCTAACAACTGCTCTCAGCAAGCGTTCTTCGACAACATTTTCCCCTATATCTTCTTTGACTTATACTTCTTCACTCTCTGCATCACTGATGTCTCCAGCATCAAGTGCCCTCCTCTATCCTGCCTCCATCGCCTCTAATCTTGCACAAAGATCTCGCATTTCTCTTTCTACAACATGATTGGCTAAAGGTGGCTCCACTCGTCTCCTCGGTGGCATTGTGCTGACTGTCTCTCACACACATAGTACAACTTCAAGTTCTTTTGTCTCTTCTATCCTTTGCCTGCTATCTGAAAAAAAAAATTCGCTCTGATACCACTTGATTCAGACCTCCTTCTCTCCTAAGGGATGCACGACCTCCCGATCAACAATCTCTGATTCTTGAGTCAGATGACTCTCTGAAACCTTGATGGTCTCATCTTTGTATTTAAGCACAAGCCCTTTCATATTTCTGGCACATGTTTTATGGCACCTGCGATCTTCCCCTTCGCACTTACGAAATATCAGAGTTTGAGTGCTAGCACCTTTTTTGATAAGCCCCTCCTTGATGTGACCTTGGGAAATGAACTTACGTAAAGACGCGATTGCGGACGTGCCCAAGAGTGGTTCGGAACCAAACTACTTTTTTCCCCGCAATTCACCTCAAGCCACCACGTGTCCTTTTTCCAAAACCGTCGTTTCGATTGCGGCCCGCCCTTGACTTTTTAAAGCTCAAGCACCTCCTGTCCCTGCAATGTGAGGTGATCGTCGATCTCATGATCTTGACGATACTTTTGAATTGACGACTGAGATCTGTCCCTTCCAAAACAACGATTCATATCTAACCCTCCTCAAATCAACATATGTGATTTATTTCGTGATTTGGGTTTCAGGAGTTTCAACTCTCAAACTTCGCCTTATCCTGCAATGACAGATCTTCTGCCATGTGTCCTCTTAAATCGATGGTTGTGATCGTTTCAGGATTCCAGACTTCAAAAATCTCAAATCTGAACTCTTTCTCCCAATTGATTTTATCCAAGGATGACAATCCACTTATGCATGTCTCCCACAAATCAACGATTGTGATCTCTTCGGGTCTTCGGACTTTGGATTTCTCAATTCTCAACTTTCACTTCCCCTCGAAGTATGCGGATTTCTGTCGCGTGTCCATTGAATCAGACGGTTGAGATTTACTTTGGGTCTTTACCCAGAGTCCACGAAATTATGCCACCTGCCCTCTGGATCAGACGATTGACGTTTACTTCGGGTCTTTACCCGGAGTCCACAGATTCATGCCACCTGTCCTATGGATCTGACGGTCCAGATCTCCTTCGGATTTTTGAGTTTCGGGAATCTCAAATATCAACTGAAACCCACAAACTTTTATCCGAAATTTGTTATTTGTCGCCACGCGTCTTTCTGGATCTGACGGTCCAGATTAACTTCGGGTTTTAGGTTTCGAAAGTTTTTACTCCTCTTCACTTTGAATCTTTCAATTTGCGAATTCTGAAGGATCCTCGTGACTGACTGGTGCACGAATTCTCCGAGATCTGATGGTCTGAAATGATTCGGCTCCTCCTGGGCGAATCTTAGTTCTTTATCTTATCCAACCGTCAAAAGTTCTTCTTCTGAAGGATTTCGCCTACTAAATCTTCCATACTTGTTCTTATTTCGAACCTTTAGTTCCTCAAAAGGATTCCTTCGAAACTTAGTCGATTCTTGGTCCTATACACTCCTTGCAACTGATTTTTTCACTGTCTTACGAGAAAAATCGAGTTATTTCTCCAAAGTCTTCTCCAAGTCAAAGACTCCACATATGCACTCCTTGTGCTTAATATGCACACTCTACATACAAAAGTTCCACGCTATCTCTTCTGAGCTTTCTTGCCTTCTACTCCTTTAACTTCTTAAATGGTCACTTCGACACTTAGTCGAGTTTCGTATCTGTGCACTCCTTGCAACAAATCTTACGCAAGATTTGGGTTCTTGCAGACGATTGTGCACACCTTGCAGCAATCACTTTTCACTCCTTGCAAAGGGAATGTTTCACGCTATCTCTTCTAAGCTTCGGAATCAAAACAAATTTTCTCAATGCACTCCTTGCGGATTGTGTACACACCTTGCACAGACTCAATCGAAGAGAAACAACTGAAACTTATGCAAACATCTCACAATTTTATATACTCATAACAAAATTCATTCATTCATGAAAAAAACAATAACAGGGAATTGCAAACAATAACAACACCATGCATTGGATCAATTTTCCTTTGTTATATTCATTCAAAAGTAAATGGCTATAACAATGACCAAAACGACAAATAAAAACTCAGAAATTTCGTACTAACTCGAAGCAGACTGATTCGGGCGTACAAAAATTCTATTTATCTCAGAGGGTCCTTAGGGTCCCCCCCTGACTATTGGTCTACTCGAAAACAAAACCTAAATTTTATCTAAGTTCAGTTACATTCAATACTAGGAGTGAACTCCCAGATCACTCGTTATCATTTAGCTTCCAAGCATTTGATCTTCTTCCATTTTTCAATCAGCTCCAAAATATTTGCAGTAAACGCCAACGTTAAGATTCTGAAATGATTCCAAGGCGCTAAGTTGTCCTGCCACGTGTGCTCACTGATGATGCTCCTGCATCATACTCCCCTTGACAAAAAATCATGGACTCATGTCCATGAGCTCTTGCACCGAATTTCCATGCTTCTGGATATCAACTTCATTTTCCCAACTGTCATCTTTTATTGGGTGTCCTTTCCACTTGACCAGATATTCAAAATAGGTCTTCCTCCTGGTCTTCTTGCCAATACTTTGATCAACGATCTTCTCCATTTGTGGTTTTTCTGCTATAGGCATTTGTTTTTCCCACTGAATCATCTCTTGATATTCTGATCCCTCTGTGGCATCTTCCCTGTAAGGATATAGGTCTAAAACGTTGAATATGGGTGATATGTCCACATCATCTGGCAGCTCAATCTCATAGGCATTTGCATCAAACTTCCTTAAGATCATACATGGCCCTATCTTCTTCATCTTCAACTTGTTATGTGTTCCCATAGGGAGCCTTTCTTTCCTGAGATGTGCCAGAACCTGATCTCCTACTTCAAATTGAAATTCTCAGTGATGTTGATAAACTCTGCACTTGTACTCTTGGCTAGAGCTCTGCAACTGTCCTATGATCTGGCTATGGAGCTTCTGTATCTCTGCAGCAAAATCTTCTGCTCCAGCGCTTCTGATCTCACTTTGCTCCAAGTCTCTCAACTCAGATACTCCCCTGGGTTGCATTCCATACAGTATTTGGAATGGGATTTTTCCAGTGCTCCTGTTGAGTGAGTCATTGTATGCAAATTCTGCTTGTGGAAGAATTTGATCCCACTGATTATGATGCTCAGTGACCAGACTCCTCAACAAGTTTCCCAAACTTTTGTTTACCACCTTAGTCTGTCCATCTGTCTGAGGGTGATAAGCTGAGTTGAAGGACAAATCTGTCCCCAATTTCTTCCACAATATTCTCCAGAAATGACCAACAAACTTAGTGTCTTTGTCTGAGACAATGCTCCTGGGTAGTCCATGAAGTCTCACAACTTCCTTGAAAAATAGATTTGCAACATGTGTTGCATCACTAGTCTTTTTGCATGGAATAAACTGTGCCATCTTTGAAAATCTATCCACCACCACTTATATGGAATCACATCCTCTTTGCGTTCTTGGCAGTCCCAACACAAAATCCATACTTATTGCATCCCAAGGCATCTTTGGTATTGGAAATGGTTGATACAATCCAATGTTCTGTCTTTTTCCTTTTGCATGTTGGCAGATTCTACATCTGTTCACAAACTTTATCACTTCTGTTCTCATCCATGGCCAATAGTATGAATTGCTCAATTGTGCAAATGTTTTATCCTAGCCGAAATGTCCAGCCAATCCTCCACTATGTTTTTCTTTCAAAAGGTTATCCCTCATTGAGCATTTTGGTATGCACAACTGATTGTCATTGAGAAACAATCCCTCTTGAATCATATACTCTGTCCAATGGATCCTATCTCTCAGCACAGGATTCACACGTGCTTCGTATGCTTCCTTGAAATCTGGATCATCACTGTATATTTCCTTAGGGTGTTCAAACCCCAAGGTCTTCACCTGGAACTCCTGCAGAATAAAAAATCTCATGCTCAATGCATCAACAACTTTGTTAGCATTCCCAACAACATGTTTTATGAAAAAAGTAAAATTCATCATAAACTCAATCCACTTTGCATGCCTCTGATTCAATTTTTCCTGTCTGGTTATGAATACTAAATCTTGGTTATCGCTATACAAGACAAATTCTTGTGGAACAAGGTAATGCCTCCATTTCTTCAAG
Source organism: Picea engelmannii (assembly GCA_009831015.1). NCBI lineage: Eukaryota > Viridiplantae > Streptophyta > Pinopsida > Pinales > Pinaceae > Picea > Picea engelmannii. The sequence goes on along the minus strand of ML786458.1, from coordinate 760,916 downwards.
GCTTGAATAATGGCTTAAAACTCCTTATCATATGTGGAGTATTTTATCTTAGTCTCATTCAACTTCTCACTGAAATAGGAAACATGCCTATTATCGTGGCTCAAAACTGCTCCAATTGCAACTCCACTTGCATCACATCTCACTTGAAATATCTTTCCAAAATTTGGTAAGACCAGAATTGGTCATTCTGTTATTTTCTCCTTCAGTATATTGAATCTCCTCTTGGCCTCCTCTGTCCATTTAAAATACTTGTGCTTCTTCTTCACTGTATCCATCATTGGTGCACAAATTCCACTGAAATCTTTGATGGAGTTTCTATAGAAACTTTCTAATCCATGGAAGCTTTTTACCTCAAACATACTCCTTGGTGAAGACCATTCTTTGATTGCTTTCACCTTCTCTGGGTCCATCTTCAGTTCATTTGAAGAGATCACAAAACCCAAGTAAATGAGTTATGTCTTCATAAAAGAGGAATTCTCCAGATTTATAAACAACTTCTTCTGCTTTAGTCTCCTCATAACTAATGTCAGGTGTCTCAAATGCTCCTCTTTGGTCCTACTAAAGATCCGTATATCATCCAGATACACAACCACAAACTTGCCAATGAAATATTTCAGTATTTCATTCATCAACCTCATAAAAGTACTTGGGGCATTTGTTAAGCCAAATTGCATAACAAGCCACTCATACAAACCTTCATTTGTCTTAAAGGTTGTCTTCCACTCATCACCTTCTCTCATTCTTATATGGTGATATACACTTTTCAAATCTATCTTAGAAAATAAATTTTCTCCACTTAAACAATCCATTAAATCATCCATTCTTGGTAAAGGGAATCTATACCTGATGGTGATCTTGTTAATGGCTCTTGAGTCTATCCACATTCTCCATCCTCCATCATTCTTTGGAATAAACACAGTTGGTACTATACATGGACTCAAGCTTTCTTTGAACAACCCCTTGTCTAACAATTCCTAGACTTGGTTCTTTACCTCCTCATTCTCTCGAGGTGTCAATTTGTATGTTGCTTTGTTTGGAAGACTTTCTCCTGGTATCAAATCAATATGATGGTTGATACTTCTGATGGGTGGCAATGAGTTAGGCATCTCATCCACCACTATATCAGCAAAATTATCCAACGATTCTTGAACTTTTTCAGGCAGATCATCCATCGAAGTACTTGTAAGGACAACTCTAGGTTTCCTCACCACAACAAACTGCATCTCATGTTCTTTCTTGACTTCTCTCAGAAGTTCCTTCCCACTCATGAGAACTATGTTTGTGCCGGCTTCCTCTTTCATTTTCTTCTCCTCTATTGGCAGCAACATGTGTGTCCTACCATTCTTCTCCAAGGTGTATGTATTATTCCTCCCATCATGAATGATATTCCTGTAAAACTGCCATGGTCTTCCCAACAAAACATGCCATACATCCATGGGAATCACATCACACGGAATTTCATCTCTATATCCTCCTATCTTAAATTCAACAAGGCATTGTTTAGTAACCATTACCTGGTGTCCTTTCTGCAACCATGAGACTTTATATGGCTTCGGGTGTGCAGTTATCTCCAAATACAATTTCTCTTCCATCTTTGTGGATACTAGGTTATCAGTGCTCCCACTGTCAATTATCACCTTGCATACTCCATCTTTAGTTTTGCAAGCTGTCTTGAAGAGACTGTTCCTCTACACTAGCTTCTCAACTTTTGCCTCTAGTTTTAAGAGAACCTTTCTCAACATCAGGGATGTTCCATCCTCTTCTCCTTCTGCTTCAACATTCCTTCTTTGCGCTTCCGAAATGTGATCTTCACCTCCTCCTTCTTTCTTTTTCTCGAGACATTCCCAAGACATGTGTCCTATCTTTCCATAGGCATAGCATCTTACTTCTCCTCCTCTACTTCTTCCTCTTCCTCTAGAAGAAATTCTTCCACCACCTTGTCTTCCTCGGGAACTTCCTCCTCTTTTCGAGTGACTGTTTTGTTTTTCAGTCTTGTCTTTGGATTTATGTGCCTTGTCATGGGAAAATCCCTTGCCTTTGTTCGGGATTGGGCTTCTACCTCTGCCTCGTTGGCTTTGTTTTCTGGTCAACTTCTCCTCTACCTTCAGTGCAAACTGATAAGCATCCTCCATTGTCCTTATTGAAATCATGCTGATCTCATCCTGGATTTCATACCTCAGGCCATTTATATACTTGGCAACTTTTTCTTCATCTTTCTCTCTTTGTCTAGTTCTGATGTTCATCTTGTAGAACTCCTCTATGTACTCTTTGAATGTCATACCCTTCTGTCTCAGGTTCTGCAACTTCCTGAAAAGATTGATCTGATAATATTTGGGCATGAATTTAGCCTTCAGCTTGGCTACCATTCTATCCCAATTCTTTATCTTCTATTTTCCTTTGCTTCTCCTCTCAGCCTGTAGTTCATCCCACCACAGTGTTGCATGTCCTTTTAGTTCGGTGAAAACATGTCTCACCCTTTTTTCCTCATTGAAATTTTCATAGTCAAAGTATTTGTCCATGGATCTTATCCAATCCAACAGCTCTTCAACATCCAAATTGCCTTCGTACATTGGGACCTCTATATTGGCTCTAGCTCCCAATATAACAACTTCTCTCAGCAAGTGTTCTTTGGCAACATTTTCCCCTGCATCTTCTTCGACTTCTACTTCTTCACTCTGTGCATCACTGATGTCTCCAACATCAGGGGCCCTCCTCTTCGTTGCCTCCGTCGCCTCTAATCTTGCACAAAGCTATCGCATTTCTCTTTCTTCAACATGATTGGCTAAAGGCGGCTCCACTCATCTCCTCGGTGGCATTGTGTTGACTATATCTCACACACAGAGTACAAATTCAAGTTATTTTGTCTCTTATCTCCTTTGGTTGTTTTCTGAAAGTAAAAATTCGCTCTGATACCACTTGATGCAAACCCCCTTCTCTCCTAAGGGCTGCATGACCTCCCAGTCAAGGATCTCTGATTCTTGAGTCAGGCAACTCTCTGAAACCTTGATGGTCTCATCTTTATATTTAAACACAGGCCCTTTCGGATTTCTGGTGTAGGTCTTATGGCACCCACGATCTTCCCCTTCGTGCTTGCAAAATCTCAGAGTTTGAGTGCTAGCTCCTTTTCTGATAAGCCCCTCCTTGATGTGACCTTGGGCGATGACCTTAGGTAAACACATGATTGTGGGCGCGCCCAAGAGTGGTTTGGAGCCAAACTACTTTTTGCCCGGCAATTCACCTCGAGCCACCACGTGTCCTTTTTTCAAAACCATGGTTTCGATTGCATCTCACCCTCGACTTTTTAAATCTTGAGCACCTCTTGTCCCCGCAATGCGAGGTGACCATCGATCTCATGATATTGACGATACTTTTGAATTGACGAATGAGATCTATCCCTTCCAAAACAACGGTTCAGATCTAACACTCCTCAAATCAACGAATGTGATTTAATTCGTGATTCAGGTTTTGGGAATTTCAACTCTCAAACCTCGCCTTCTCCTGTAATGACAGATCTTTTGCCACGTGTCCTCTTAAATTGACGGTTGTGACTGTTTCAGGATTCTGGACTTCGAAAATCTCAAATCTCAACTCTTTCTCCCAATTGCTTTTATCCGAGGCTGACAATCCACTGACGCGTGTCTCCCGCAGATCAACAACTGTGATCTCTTCGGGTCTTCGGACTTCAGATTTCTCAATTCTCAACTTTCACTACCCCTCGAAGTATGCGGATTTATGCCGCGTGTCCACTTGAATCAGACGGTTGAGATTTACTTCAAGTCTTTACCCAGAGTCCACAGATTTATGCCACTTGTCCTCTGGATTAGAAGATTGACGTTTACTTTGGGTCTTTACCCAGAGTCCACAGATTCACGCCATATCCTCTGAATCTGACGGCTTGGATCTGCTTCGGATTTTCGAGTTCCGGGAATCTCAAATCTCAATTGAAACCCACAAACCTTTATCCAAAATTTTTGATCTGTCGCCATGCGTCCTTCTAGATCTGACGGTCTAGATTTACTTCGGGTTTCAAAAGTTTTCACTCCTCTTCACTTTGAATCTTCCGATTTTCGAATTATGAAGGATCCTCGCGACTAACTGGTGCACGAATTATTTGAGATCTAATGGTCTAAAATGATTAAGCTCCTCCCAGGCAAATCTTAGTCCTTTATCTTATCCAACCTTCAAAAATTCTTCTTCTGAAGGATTTTGCCCGCTAAATCTTCCGTACTTGTTATTCTTTCGAACCTTGAGTTCCTCAAAAGGGTTCCTTCGACACTTAGTCAATTCTTGGTCCTATGCACTCCTTGCAATTGAATTTTCCACTATCTTATGAGAAAACCGAGTTATTTCTCCAAAGTCTTATCCAAGTCAAAGACTCCACATACACACTCCTTGTGCTCAATATGCACACTCTACATACAAAAATTCCATGCTATCTCTTATGAGATTTCTCACCTTCTACTCCTTTAACTTCTTAAAGGGTCACTTCGACACTTAGTCGAGTTTCGGATCTGCACACTCCTTGCAACCAATCTTACGAAAGATTTGGGTTCTTGCGGACGACTGTGCACACCTTGCAGCAATCACTTTGCACTCCTTGCAAAGGGAAAGTTTTGTGCTATCTATTATGAGCTTTGGAATCGAAACAAATTATGTCAATGCACTCCTTGCGGAATGTGTGCACACCTTGCACAGACTCAATTGAAGAGAAACAACTGAAACTTATGCAAACATATCACAATTTTATATACTCATAACAAAATTCATTCATTCATGAAAAAAAAAATAACAGGGAATTGAAAACAATAACAACACCATGCATTGGATCAATTTTCGTTTGTTATATTCATTCAAAAGTAAATGGCTACAACAATGACCAAAACAAAAACTAAAAACTCAGAAATTTCCTACTAACTCGCAATAGCCTCATTCGGGCGTACAAAACCTCTATTTAACTCAGAGGGTCCTTAGGGGTCCCCCTCGACTATTCGTGTACTCAAAAACAAAACCTAACTGCTATCTAAGTTCAGTTACATTCAAGACTAGGAGTGAAACTCCTAGATCACTTGTGATCATCCAACTTCCAAGTGTTTGATCTTCTTTTGTTTTTCAATCAGCTCCAAAAGATTCGCAGTAAACGCCAACGTTAAGATTCTGAAATGATTCCAAGGAACTGAGTTGTCCTACCACACATGCTCGCTGACGATGCTCCTGCATCACTTTACATTATAATTCCTTAAATATATCATCACTCAACTCCTTGAGTTAATAATACAATCACTCCCTCTAAGTTTTTCTTAATTATAATAACTATTCATAGGTTGTTGATAGCCCTACGTGGGTTATTGCTTGTACCACAAGCTTGGTATTTCAGGATCAAGGAGTGACTTGTGTAGATTTTCTATCTTTGTGACTTTGATAGATGTGATCCACATGTCTTAATCTCACATGGAGATATGATTATCTTTACAGGATGCACTGGAGAGCTCATGATGTGGTTTCCATTGATTTTGGCCTATGATATTGATTTGAGGGATGTTGGGGTTTACCAAGTTGCTTATGATCCAAGGTTGTGTTCCTTCGTATTCACATGTGGTCAATATTCTTTGGAGCTTCAAGTTGTTGTCATAACATGGTTGGTAGTTCCTTTTCTAAAGATAATGGCTAATTCCAAGACTACAGTAGGCATTGATTTGTAGTTAGTAGATGTTGGTAGAGGGGCAAAACCAGGGTTCAAAGCTTCAACAAGGCACCAACAAAACCCTAACTACTGACCCTTTCGGCAACACCTGCGAAGCAGATGCAGTCTCACCTGAGGTAGAGGCAGGGGGATTACATGACTCAAGTGTCTGTAACCAAGCTGGGACACATATCTGTGATTATAACACTTTGCAACGTACTTAGGAACAACACACATTAATTCATTAGCTTTATTCACATCGCAGATCAAACCCTAAATACAGATCGACGCAGTAACACTAACAAAATATACATCGCTCTTAGCATTAGAGGTTAGATCTAACTCATTCAACATAGACACAACACTAAGCATTCATAGATCTATCTATCATTCATAACATTCAAGGCACTAAGCATATCCACAACATAAACATTACAACAAACCACCAACAAATGATATACGTGGTTCACCCCGGTGTGGGGCTACGTCCACCAACGACTTCTTTTTCTTTATTAGTCTTCAATCTCTTACATTCATATGCTCCTGTGCACTAAGCCACAGAGCCAAGCTTCACACTGGATAGGTGATCTGTGCACTACGCACTAGATCCACCTTCCCAAATTCAGGTTAGGGCATAGAGCCAACTCCTCTATCAAGCACAAAGCCTTACATACATGTTATGTTGCACCAAGCAACTCAGAACTACTTGCCTCTTGCACTTAGCTACTTACATCTCCTACTTCTACATTACATTCCTTCTTATTTATACTTTTACATTTACAAAGAAGCCTAAACATGAGTAAACCCATGGGCCGACATCCCATAACCCATTACATAAACCCTAATAACCCCATGTTGGGTCCACAAAGCCCACAAAACAAGTGAGATCCTGCTATCTCAGCTCCGCCTGGGCACTCCATCTTTGAACAACCTGTCGATGTCCAAAAGTGGTCAAACCCGACCAATGTTTCCTCAAAACTTGGTCAAGGGCCAACATGCCCCCAATACTCACCCATGACTCCTCCCGATTCACTCAGATCTAGGCAGTGTTGCTTCGAAGGCCTCGATCTTGGCTCAATATGCCTCAACTTGTTGCTTTGCTTGAGCTTCCTGCTCAGTGAACTCCTGGATCATTTTCTTTATAACAGGCCCCTCCAGGTGTTGTTCCACTGTTGCAACCACTTGGTCTAGCTGTGAACCTTGTCCTTCAATATCTTCAAACACTGTGTGGGCTTCATCCTGCACTGGTTGTAGCCTCTGTGTGACCTCCATGACTATGCCCTAGATGGAAGTAATTTGTTGCTGGGACGCACGCTGTTCTTGTGACCTCTTCATCCTCTCGACCGCAGTGAGTGACTTCATCTGTGCTTGTGTTGTTAGTGCCTCCTACTGCGCCTCTTGTAGTTTTGCCTCCAACTTCCTAAGCTCTGGGTCTTATGTGAGGCATTCGTAGGTTTGCACACTTCTATCACTTAGCTGCTTACATTCTAAGGCAAGGACCTTGATCCTTCCAACTGCGCTCTTGGCGGCTTCCTCCCTCTAGTCGTGCACTTCCTGTGGAGTGCTAGGTACTGCTTGAAGCTCCAACTCCGTTACCCTTGCTTGAATTTTCTGGATGGCCTCAACAAGCTTCATTACTTAGACCTCAACTGCCTCATCTTCCTCCTGTGTCAAGCCTGGCATGGAGCGAAGTTATTTTCTCACCACTTCCTCAACTGCAGTCTTCTCTACGAGAAGCTAGTCCTTTTCCTTGTGTATATGCACTTTGTCTCCCTCGAGCATTGCCCGAAACTCATATATCTTGTTTTCATACGCAGTTACATAATACCGCGCAACTCGAAGTTGCTCCGAGATCTCCTCTTTCTCTTCCTTCAGGGATTCTATAGCTTGTTCCTTCTCTTCTTGGAATCGCTAAAATCGAGCCTCTGTTGCATCTGCAAATATTCAAATTTGGGCGGGTTCATCCCCCAACTCTGTAGTCTTTAAAGAGGAGGGCGCAGTAGGGACTACGCAGACTGAACAAATAGCTTCCTGCACTTCGCTCAACTCCCTTTCTATTCTGCCATAGATTTAATCCTGCTTCGCAAGATTTCCTCAAAATCATCATCTATTGCTCCGCGGAATAGACTTATATCATCTTCTGTGAGGGTGGCCTCCATCTAGGGTTTACTGGCGCGGGTCTTCTTTCTTGCAAAGGGTTTCTGTGAATAACCCTTCCTCTTCTTCTGTGTTTCTACCTTGGTAGGGGGGTCCTTCAGCGGTGTAGCTTCGCCTTCTCCTTGTTTTTCTCCTTCTTCCCCTCCTACTTCTTAGTTTACTTCGTCTCCTCCTCCTCCTACGGGCGATCCAGGCCCACTTTCCTCTGAGGCGTTGTTCTCCTCATTAGTCTCTACGTCTTGGACTTCCTCCTTTTTCTTCTTCTTCGTGCTAGTTTGTTCGTCATGATTGACTTGGGTGACCAAGGGGCTTCTGATGATGTTAGGGTCAGAGAGTTATACATCATCAATCGGTACAAGGAACTCTGTCGGCCATTCTTTGGTGATCTCCTCCATATCTTCATTGTTCAGCTTATAGTAGGAATGTAATTGCTCCTTTCTCTCATCCCTGCACGTAGTGATATAAATGAAGTGTCGATCTGCGTGGAACTTAGCTAATGGTCTGTACTGGTGCAATGTTCATGGATTCATGCATGGGAATGACTCAATAGAAACCTTCAGCTGCTGATAGTAGGCGTGGAACACTGCGTTCGACTGCCACCACTTTGACATGTCATTCATGTACCATAGAGTGGAGAAGTTCATGGCCAATGGCTCCAAAGGTTCAATCTCTGGAAAGGTAGCTCCTTCTGGCATTTTCCAAGCGACAAATGCGATCAACACCAACAACTAGTTGAAATGGAACTCGTATCCTTGATCCTGTGCTTCACGACAGTCCTTCTTGAGCTCATTGACAAGGTGGCTCGCCCAATTCATTTGCATCCCTTTGACAAGGTGATCAATGTATACTCAAAATCCCATGGAATACTGTTGCGGTGAACCACGCCAGCCAAAGGCGAGATGTAATTAGGTAAGATCGACGGGATATGCTTCGCGTTAGCCAGATCGTCGCGATACTTACTTCGCTTCTCAGTAGAAGGGTCGACACATTTCGAGCGACGTCCAGTCGAAGGGGAGGCCTACAGTCCCTTGGTCGACGATGCTTGTACTCCCTCAGACATAGCTTTATCAACCATAAACTTCTTCAAAACTTCTTCGACGGATTTCTCTAGCTCCGTGAGCTCGGTCGACATTCTCACTATTAACAAATAAGTCTGGGTAGGCGAATGAATAGCGGGGTAAGAAGCATATGGAAAGGTCTGATAGCACAACTCGACACACACAATCACTTCTTTGTTAGCAATTTTAATCACAGATGGCGAAAAAGTGGTCCCGACGCAGCGTCGGCTGGGTTAAATAAGCAAGTGTCATAACAGATTCCTCCAACGGGCAAGAATGCTTCAATCAATACGAATCAGTCCGTTAGGGCGTGGTCTCAACGTCCCAAACGTGGTCTAGTCGCCCATAAATGTGTTTCCTAGCCGTTCAGAGCATCACTTTAATGGTCGAGGCACCTCCAATGGTAATATAGCTTCGTCAGGGTGAAGTCCCATTCTGTGTGGTTCTGCTGTTCCGGCAAGGTTCAGATCCTACAAGCCTGCTTCCTGTGAAGTCTTCTCTAGGAATTCCTATAGTTTTTCTAACTTGGCTTTCTTCTTATCAAGCTTCCTTGCCTTCTTTCTTGTGATCTAAGTCTCTGGATTCCTCTTTCTATTATTATTCTTATCTTCTCTTAGTGTAGTGGCTTCACACTGTTGATGGGATTTCAAAGGGTGTTCCAAGGTATTACCTCTTTTCTTATCACTTCTTGGGTGGGTATTCTTCTTTCTTGCATGGATAGGCCCTTCAAACCTTTTTGCGTTCTTTCAACCTCGACAACTAATTCTCTTGCATTTTATTGCTTTGACTCAACTTCTCGTTCTTCTATCAGTCGACCTATTCTTCTAGCTATGAAATTCATTAGTTCTTGCTTTTTCTTTTCTATAGCTTCTTCCTCTACTTTCCTTCTGATCTGATCCTCCTCGATCCAAGCCTTTCCTAACAAAAGAGAAAAAGGGGCGTTGTTCTCAACAAACCTAATAACTTCAAATTCCTCTTCTGTCGATGTTCCATGGATAATAACATGCACATTAGTAATTCTTCCACATAGGGTTATCATCTTTCCTTTGAACAAGCCTATCCTTCCTAGTGAAGGTACCACAATGGGTTTTCCCAAAATTTCCCCAGTGATTTCTGTCATAATATTCATTGGTGTCTCTTCATCCAAGACATAGTCTATATCGAAGTCTCCTATTCTTGTACTTATGCGTTGTTTTTATTTCAAGATCTCTGATAAACTGACATCCTTGTGATCATCCATTACTTCTTTCAACTGTTCTAATGTAGCCTGAATCTCCTTTGATCCTTTCTCTTACTGACCTTCTAACATGCTCTTTTTCTCTTGACTCATGTTCATTTGTTCTACTTTAGAAATCATCCTGGGGCAATCCTCAACTTCATGACTAACAATTTTACAACAAAGACAAATAGGACCTATATCAGGGCATTCCTTAGCAAGATGTCCCGGTCTTCTGCAATTATAACATAATGTCAATCCTCTCTTTCTCTTATACGTTCCCCTACATCTCCCATACTGCGCACTAGGGTCACAGTGCCGGACCTGCAATATTTAAAAAATCTTTCTAGGTTCTTGCATCCATTTATTAGTCCACACGTTTTGTCTATGCATAGGAATACATATCTTTCTTTATTTCTATCAAGTTCGTTCAGATCAACTTTTTCTTCTAAATGTACCCTAGATTTCAGACTAGGAAAAACTCCATCAAACATACCTAGGTTCATGCTTTTAAACAAAAATTTCCACCTATCCTACTCTTATTAAAACACAAAGCTTTACCTCTTTCAAGATCTTACCTCTTTTTCTTCAGATCAGATTTATTTCTTAGCAGAGAGCTTCACAATTCAAGTAGAGTACTACGCACTACAATAATAGATCTACGAACAAATCTTCTCTTTTCTTTACTTCAGTTCCCAACAATCACAGTTTCAGGTCCCAACAACAAAACCATTTGTTGGCACAGGGGCAGACCTAGGGTTCAATGCTTCAACAATGCACCAACAAAACCCTAACTATCGGCCCTTTCGGCAACACCTGCGAAGCAGATGCAGTCTCACTTGAGGTAGAGGCGGCGAGGGGTTACAGGACTCAAGTGTCTGTAACCAAGCTGGGACACAAATATATGATTATAAGACTTCACAAAGTACTTAGGAACAACACACATTAATTCATTATCTTTATTCACATCGCAGATCAAACCCTAAATACAGATCGACGCAGTAACACTAACCAAATATACATCGCACTTAGCATCAGAGGTTAGATATAACTCATTCAACATAGACACAACACTAAGAATTCATAGATCTATCTATCATTCATAACATTCAAGGCACTAAGAAGATCCACAACATAAACATTACAACACAAAGCAAACCATCAACACATGATATACGTGGTTCACCCCAGTGTGGGGCTACGTCCACCAACAACGTCTTCTTCTTTATTAATCTTCAATCTCTTACATTCATCTACTCCTGTGCACTAAGCCACATAGCCAAGCTTCGCACTAGACAGGTGATCTGTGCACTGCGCACTGGATCCACCTTCCCAAAGTCAGGTCAGGGCATAGAGGCAACTCCTCTATCAAGCACAAAGCCTTACATACATGTTCTGTTGCACCAAGAAACTCAAAACTATTTGCCTCTTCCACTTATCTACTTACTTATCACTTAGCTACTTACATCACCTACTTCTACATTGCATTCCTTCTTATTTATACTTTTACATTTACAAAGAGGCCTAAACATGGGTAAACCCATGGGCCAACATCCCATAACCCATTACATAAACCCTAATAACCCCATGTTGGGTCCACAAATCCCACAAAACAAGTGAGATCCCACGATCTCAGCTCTGCCTTGGTGCTTCATCTTCGACCAACCTGATGATGCACAAAAGTGGTCAAACTCGACCAATGTTTCCTCAAAACTTGGTCGAGGGCCAACAATAGATTTGGTGGATATACAAAGGGAGTCAATAGGTGTTGATGAAAATACTTTCCTCATAAAGAGGGAGTGCTATCTTTCGGGTTACTCTAAAAGTCTTTACACCATGTTTGGGAGTGTTTCATGAGATTTGGAGTACATGGTGTATGGTCAACCCCTATATTTTCCATGATGTATTTACACATGAGAGATGGTCCATGATGGATTTGCACATTGGAGGTGGTTTAATCAGTAGTTGATTGACCTCAATTGGGTGCTTTTTTGACATCTTTCCCTTTGGGAGCATGGTTCTCCTAATAAATTGGGTGACATCCTTTCTAATGGACACATGGAGATGTTGGGGTTTAACAAGTCTCTTATAATCTAGGGTTATGTTTCTTCATAGTCACAGGTGGTCATTATTCTTTGGAGGATCAAGATGCTATCATAGCATGGGTGGCAATTCCTTTTCAGGAGATAGTGGTTGATTTCAAGATTGCATTAGGTATTGATTTGCAGGTGGAAAATTTGGTGGAGATACAAGGGGAGTCAATAGGTGTTGGTGAAAACACTTTCCTTGTAAAGAAGGAGTGTTAGCTTTCATGTTACTCTAAAAGTCTTTACACCATGTTTGGGGATGCTTCATGAGATTTGGGGTACATTGGGTATGATCAACCCCTGTATGGTCCATGATGGATTTACATATGAGACATGATCGGTGATGGATTTTCACATTGGATATGGTTTACTTAGTAGTTGCTTGACCTCCATTGGGTGCTTTATTGACATCTTTCCCTTGGGCATTGGAGTTCTCCTTGTAGATTAGGTGACAACATTCATGATGGCAAGATGGAGATGCCATGCTTTCTTGGAGAACACTCTACTTAGGAGGAGAATCATTTTGCATCTTGGAGGAGGTCATTAGGCGTTGGAAAATACATGGTAGCTTGGATTCTTGTATGAAGGCTTGGAGTTGGCTCAATGATGCTTGGGTTGAGAAAATGTTCATGCAACTGCAATGTACCCAATGGAGTACATGTATTAGAAGACTTGATGGAGACTTTGGAGGCTTGTAGGAAAATCATTGGACACACCTCATAGAGTTCCCTTGCATTTGGAGCCTTGCTTATTGATGGGACCACCTTAGAGCTTGACACGTGTACCATTGGAGTTTATCGCTTCACATGTATGATCATGCATGTGAATATTGTGGACCTTGCTTGTAAGGGCATAGGCCCACATATGTGTAGTTGGCCACCCTTACCTGTCATATATATAGAGGAAGGAGAGAATCCTTCATTTATTCATTCATGGCTCATTTATTCTTATCACTCTTGTGTTAGAGATGTGATCAATATGAGTGCACTACTCCTCTCT
>ML786458.1:698794-744932 GCA_009831015.1 Picea engelmannii | reverse complement strand
ATAAACCAAATTATTCTATATAAATTGAAAATAATAAATGTTTTTTTAATACATCTTATATTTCTTAAAGAAGAAATTGCTCTATTTTGTTTTACATTTATATATTATACTTTATGCACAAATAAAATCACATAACAAAGTCACTATGAGTTGGATTCATATTTTATATTTCATAATGTAAATCTTAATATAAAAATATTTGCATAATATTCCTTAATCAAATTAATATTCTAAGAATATATATATAAATATAATTATCATTTTTCATATATTATTGAATTATCATTTTTTATATATTAATAATTTTAGCTTTAACCCCTTTCCATATGAGATGTAAATTAATTTAATTTAAAATTTGAAATTGATTATTGACAAAGTAAATAGGAAAATGTCTCATTATATTTGTTTATGTTTAAAGATAGATATTTACGTTGTAGAAATCATTTCAAAACTTATATTTAATTAATTGTATCTAATTTATCAATGAACATATTATAAGGTGTGTGAAAGAGGTAATGTGAAATACCCCATATTTTATTTTTCCCAAGCATAAAGGGAAAGGGATATGCCAAGTTTACCTATTATTTTATTTTCTTTATTATAAATGTTATTTTAATTTTATTTCATTTATGTTAAAATATAGGGTACATAGTATATGTATTGTTATAAGGGGTACATAAGTACTCATGTTATTTTTATTTCATTAAATGTATTATCATGTATTAATGTTACTAGATATTTAATTAGTTTTGTGTTATATTTAATTAGTTTTGTGTTGATAATAGATGGTTATTCTTGGATGGTCGATATATACTAATGAAATCAACTTTGGAAAGTTTATTGGTATATTTAATTAATTTTGGAAAGTCTATTGGTATATTGGATGTCATTGACGACTATCACCAGCAAAATTTTAAATAAGATTAGGAAATTAATGTATAGTTTCTTTTGGAAAGATAACAATGATTATTTTCACTACCATCTCTACAGGTGGGATAGGCTGGAAAAACCTAAGAAATACGGTGGATGGGGTTTCCGCAATATCTTCCACTTCAACAAAGCTCTGTCAGCAAATACACTCTGGAGGGTATTAACTCGGGAAAGAATTTGGCATAATGTGATAAAAGACAAATATCTTCCTTTTTCCACTGTTACAAATTAGCTTAGATCCCCATCCTTCAATATGACAACAACTTCAAGAATCTAGAGCAGCCTCTTAAAATCGATACACCTGATAACACATTGGCTTAGTTGGATCCCCGATTTGGGACATCTTATTTCTCTAGGTAGAGACAAGATCCTAGGATTGGGTGATAGATCACTTATATCGCCAGCTCTTAGATCCATTTTAAGTCAGAAAAATATTACGGTTCTCTCCCAGGCTAGAGGGATTCTAGATCAATTCCCATATGTTCAGTTGGTACAGAGGCCGAGAATTGGGTCTCATGGGTGCATTGGCTACATAATGTGAACAATTTTGTTTGGCTCTTATTAGTTATGGTGCCTCCATTCAAGACCAAGACAATACATTGATGTGGACTGGTGGTGACACTTCAGGGACCCTTACATTTAAAAATGTCTACTTGGCTCTTCTATCTACACAGAGTTGCCCGCGAATTGATGGTTGGAGACAAAAACTCTGGAAATGGGAAATTCAACTCAAAATAAAGTTGTTCATCTGGTTGGCTGCCGAGGATAAAATTTTAACTTGGGATATTCTTCAACAAAAAGGTTGGGTAGGCCCAAGCCGATGCCAACTATGCAAGAACAATAATGAAAGTAATAGCCACCTCTTCATACACTGCATCTTCTCAAAAACTATTTGGGCAAGAATTAATTCTATTCTGAATTACAAAAGCGTTTGGAAAGGAACTACTCTGGCAGAATGTTTTAAATCTTGGATAGAGAATAAGTCGGTCTCCTCTAGTCTTCTTGAACTTATCTGTTGGTATATATGGATTGAGAGGAACTCAACAACTTTAGAGAATTCTTCTCCTTCTATCCTCTCAATGGTTACCAAAACTCTTGGTTCCTTAAGAAGTCTGCATGTGACCCAAAAACTTGTTCCAGTTCGAGCCTGTTTAATCACACAACTCACTGAAAGTACTCTAGCATGTTTCGATGGGGCAACACAATTTGATGGAAAACTTTGTGGAGCCGGGGGGGTTTAAAATCACAAGATTTATCAGTTTATAGATGGGTAATGAACTGTGGTGAAGGTTCAAATACAAAAGCTGAACTTCTGGTGTTTGGGCAACTCTGACCATGGAAACACATTTTTCACTCCATAAACTCCAGATTTTGGGAGATTCTAAGGTTGTCATTGATTGGCTATCTAAGAAAGATAGAATACACTACAGGTTAGTGCTATCGAGGCCTGGAAACTCAAAATTTTGGAATTAATAAAAGACTTTCAAGAGATTAGCTTCCAACACATTTATAGGGACCACAACAAGGAGGCAGACACTCTATCAAAGCAAGAACTACACGAACCTAAAGGCATAATCACTTATTACAATTGGGTAAATGGAACTGAAGGTCCTAGGAGGCACATCTTCCTTTTCTAGTTCTGGTCCTTTTAAATTCGAAATTTTGGCAAAGCTCCTTTTTGGCCAGTTTGGGTTTCTTCCATATATTTTGTATATGTAATCAGTTTTTGAAGCTACATCTGAGTAAATTTCAGTGTATTTTCCATTTTACCCCTCTTCTGTAATCAGACAAATTAGAAGTGTAAGGATAGTTTATATCCTGAAGTATGTTAGAAACAAGCATCTCTTTGGAAAGTCTCTACAGGATTTTCGGTATGGTCTACGAAGATGTAAAAGAATATATTTTACTAATATAATTGAGCAAATTTTCTATTGGAAAAAAAGTGCTAGATTCTTATCTTCTTGGTGAGGTACATTATTTTATGGCCACAAGTTCAATGTAAAAGTCATCCACTAATGTGGAGAACCATCTCTTGAAATTGTCTACTAAGTTATCCTTTATAATAACAATAATAATAATCTAATTTAAAACCCAATCAAACATCTAATTGATATATAAAACCCACTTTATTTATGGGATGAGACACCAAAAAAATCATTAATTTACATTAAATTTAAA
Organism: Picea engelmannii; assembly: GCA_009831015.1. Classification (NCBI taxonomy): domain Eukaryota; kingdom Viridiplantae; phylum Streptophyta; class Pinopsida; order Pinales; family Pinaceae; genus Picea; species Picea engelmannii. Next base: position 741,824 of record ML786458.1, on the reverse strand, counting down.
CACACTTTAATCACATAAATAAACTCTTGAATAACAATTACATTTCAATATTTAATATAATCTATCTCAAATAACCATTATTATTACTAATATAATTATTTTTCTTAATACATTATATGGATTACACAAATTTAAATTCATCATAATCATTCTGTTTAATATTGTTAGTGTTATGTAAATTTTAATGACTAATCTTTTTATAACTTTATTGTGTTTACATTATCTTTTTATTTAATATTATTAATGTTATGTAAATTTTAATGACTTATCTCTTTATAATTGTTTTTTCCAGGAAAAAAAATTATCTCAAATTTATATGAAGTATAAATTCTTTTACATCAAACAGAGTCAAGAAACAGTCCCAAAACAATCCAAAAAATATGGAGACCGGAGGATGCAACAGGAAGCTGAAAACTAGAATAGGCTGAAGGAATTGAGCACAATGCCGACTGAAATACTAAGGGATGCTGCAATGGAAATATGACAGGAAATAAGCACAGTTCGGGCTGAAAACACAAGTTTGAGTTGCATTCGATGCAATTTACCCTTCACCATCCCTTGGTAGTTCGAAGATATTAATGCAAGAGGGCTGACTTTCCAAGCCACTGTCCAAGTGGTATACCGATAGCCTTCCTTCGATTTCTGTTAGAGCTCTTTTAGAGAGGGCGTCGGCTTCTTTATTGTGCACTCGATAAATATGGTGGATGCTGAGATCTCTGAAATTTTTTGCCAATTCCAATGTTTTTTGTTTCCAGCATTCAATATTTACTGTGTTGAGATTGCACTTATGGTTTATCCAGTCAATGATGACCCGCGAATCACCAAGGATTTGAAGTTGATTAATTGACCAGAAAGTTGCCAGAGTGAGGGTTGCCCATAAACCCTATCAGCTCCGCTTTTGTATTTGATCCCGCTTCGCAGTTGATGAACCACTTGGTAACTCTCAAAGGGTGGGATTTGAATATGCATTTGGCCCCATAGCAAAGACCATTGGAAAGAGTTGCACCATCAAAGAAAGCTAAGGTGAAGCCCTCCTCCCGAGTAAACTCACAGATTTGTAATGGCAAAGTTTTAACAGTGGAAGGCTGCCAGGAGAAAGACGACAAGATTCTATGAGTTACTGAAAGAAAGGAGGGAGCACAATCTTCAAAAATCGCCTTATTCCTTTCTATCCAAATCTGCTAGCAAGCATGAGCATCCAAACTGACAGGGGCAGTCTTCTCCTTTGACCACAACAAAAAACAATCTGAGACAGAGGCAACTTTCCATTGAATGTTGAGAGAAAAATGGGTGATCAGGCGCTGCCAGAAAACCCTCGTAAAATGGTAGTGAATGAGGATATGGTGTATATCTTATGCAGAGCGATTGCATAGTTTGCAAATTCTTGGGCCTTCCCAGCCTCTCTTCCGCAGCAAATCTCAGGTAAGAGTCTTCCCTTTAGCAGGCAACCTAATAAATATTTTGATCTTGAGAGGAATCCGCCATTTCCATAACCGTTGGAACCACCACAGGTCAGCATGGACATTCAACTGCTGAAGCAGGGCTGTGTAAATATTCTTTACTGTAGTGGCTCCCGTAGCATCTCCCCCCACCCAAATGAGTGTGTCCGAAGTAGTGAATAGAGAGATGCCTGCGCTTCTTAGTGCTTGGGTGAAGGTGTCCCAGTCTGAAGCAACGTCACCTCCAAGATTAAGCTGACCACTGTTAAGCCAAATATCCGGCAGAGGGGTAACATTTGATGACACACACACTTGAGCTAAACACACTATATTGCAGGAAGCTAGATGCGATCTAAGCGAGGAAGGGAGAAGCGAACGGTTCTCCAAACCAAGTATCTTGTCTCTTCCAAGAGAGATTTCAGAACCCGTGCCGGGCCTCCATCTAAGCCAGTGCAAGATAACTTTTGAAGAATAGATCAGACCCTTCCAAAATGGAGATGCCCTCTGCTGATAATGTGAAGGTTTTCTGATCCAATCTATAAGAGGCAGATTTCCTAGGTATTTATAAATAATGACTCGGTGCCAGATGTTGTCATGTGTAAGCGCCCACCAAAAAGAGTTCACTAGGAGAGCTGTGTTGAAAATGGATAGGTTTTTGAGTCCCCAGCCCCCTACTTGAATGGGTCTAGATAAGGTTTCCTAGCTGCACAGGTGGAAACGTTGAATATCATTCTGTCCACTCCAAAGGAAATTGAAGGACAGCCTGCGCAAAAGTTTCAGGATCGAAGAGGGAATTTTCTCCATAGACATCCAGAAGACAGATAAATTTTGTAGCACTAAATTGACAAGGATAAAACGCCCTCCTATGGATAGCCACTTGTTGCACCAAAAGCTTATTTTCCTTTCAAACTTGGCCACCAACCAGAGCCAGTCTTCTGAATTTTTTGCTCCTGGATTTAAAACATATCCCAGGTATTTGAAGCCTTGAATTAAATCAATGAAAGAGAAGGGTAGAGACGCTTTTAAGGAGCAGAGCTCTGTTTCTGCTAGCCCCCAAAAGTGTGCTGGAGACTTTGCATAATTGATGCAAAGGCCCAAAGCAATGCATAAATTCTGAAGCAGCTCTAGGATCACTATCCATTCCGAAAGAGTGGCCTTTGACATCAAGAGAACATCATCAACAAACATTAGATGTACAATATTTATAAATTTTGAAACCTTTATACCTGAGATATGATGATCGGAGACGTTTTTTGTTAGCAACAAGCTAAGGCCTTCCATTATCAAGATGAAAAGGTACGGTGAGAGAGGGCATCCCTGACAGAGTCCCCTCTCGCTCTTGAAAAACTTGGTCGCCTCTCCATTAATTAAAACGACAAAATTTGTGCTAGTGACATAGGACATAACCCAATCAGTAATCTTTATACCAAAACCAGCTGAGAGTAAAATCAACCTTAAGAAGCCCCAGTCGAAGCTGTCAAAGGATTTTTTGAGGTCCAGCTTCAGAACCAGGGCCTTTGTGTTATTCCTTTTAATGCTGTGAAGACCTTCATGAGCCGCTCCAATAGCATCCTGGATTCTTCTGCCTTTAAGAAATCCCATCTGTTCGACAGAAAGACATCTTTCTAAAATTGGCTTGATTTTGTTCGAGAGGACTTTTGAGATAATTTTGTAAAAAAGATTGCAAAGGGAGTTAGGACGGTAGTCGTTGAAGGAAATAGAGTTATTTTCCTTAGGGATTAATGCTAGAAAAGTTGATTTTATGCTACCGATGACTTTGCCATTTATTCGCGAATTCTCCACCATTTGAAGAAGGTCTTCTCCTACAAGGTCAAAGAAATGGATGAAGAACTCAAATGTCCATCTGTCAGGCCCAGGGCTTCTCTCTTTTTTGAAATGGTTAAGGATATATTTCAGCTCCAACAGAGTGGCTGGTTTGTAGAGAACCTCTACTTCCTCCTCGGTGACCATGTTTGGGTAAAGGTTTGCAATGAAAGAGCTTTCAGTGATGTTTGGGCAATTACTGGCTTTATAGTTTGGAGGCATCTCTTTATAATTGTTATGTAAATTTTAATGACTTATCTCTTTATAATTTTATTGTGTTTACATTATCTTTCTATTCAATATTGTTAATGTTATGTAAATTTTAATGAACTATCTTTTTATAACTTTATTGTTTTTACATTAAATTTTCAATATAGACCATTTTAATTAAATATGGAAAATTGTAACTTTTTATATTTCAAAAGTATTAAAAAGTTTACTTATATTTTGAAAATTTTAATTTTTACATTGGAAAAATATATTAGAAACTTTATTTATATTTTGATATTAAAATATCATTATTTATTCAAGGTATGGTAAAAAGTTGATGTTATAACTCATAAACAACCGATTAATTTCCACCAACAAGTCGCGCCAAGCCTATCTCTTATTTCTTATCTCTTTGTTTGTGCAGTCAATACATGGTACATTGTCGGGCATAGGCACACTGTATATGCTCTACAACTTGCAACTGGACACAATGAGAAATAAATGTACTGAATGTATATGGACTACAAATTACAATTCCATCACAATCCATTCTGACAGCATAAGAGATGTACCGACGAAAAAGTATATTGATTGGACGTTACAAACACTATTATTTAAAATAATTACTTAAACAGCTGTACTAAAAGAAAGAAAGAAAGTATTTTTACTAAAGATAAATTGAATGGACACCACTGTTCTCTCGGAGTACCCGAGGGACAAGATGTTCAAACAACTGGACCCAAAAATGTTGAAGGCAATGAGCTGTCGCGACTCAGTTGATGGTCGGTCAGTACACCTTTAAACACAAAATGCGTGGAAACATTTTAGCGTTGTAATGCTCAAAAAAGAATCACATATTTTTAACTATCAATTCCTTTAAAAAATTAAAAATAATAATAACTGGCATACCCCTAAGCTAGGAACGGAACGCGGAAAAAAACTAAGTAACATATGTTTTTATGACCATCATATTTAATGAGAGAATAGATGATGAAAAAACAAATAATATAGTAACATATGTGTATTTATGATCATCATATTTAGTGAAAAAATAGATATGAAAAAACAAATAATATAAATAAGTGAATGACTTAATAAAATTTTCCAAGTATATTGCAAAAATAAAAGATGTTACATGTGTACATTTTTTAATTCTAGATATCATCTAAAGCTATTTGCTATCCAGATATTGAATCATAATTTGTTATGAAACTAAAATAAATCAGAAAATAACTTCTAATATGCCCTTGAAACCAGGGAAAGAGAATGTCCAAGTGAATCATAATAGTTATGTTGTTCTTAGGAGATTTTTTTTTTTTTAATGGAAAATTGATATTCTAAAGGTGTCTTCTAGTTGGGTAAATTTTAATACATATACTATGGAAGGATGTCCATAATGTAGATTTCAAGAACAATACAATAATGAAAAATATACACTAACATTCTCATGAGCATAAACTTTTTTTTAATTATTATAAAAGAATGTTGATGTCAAAAATCAAAGTACACACTTATCACAAGCTCACAAAAACCATTTAGGAGATGGATCTCAAAACCTGATATTAATCATATATGTCTCCATATACTTCATCATGAGTCTGTGAATTCTTTTATTCATAGTTGCAGCCACACCATCAACGTTTATTATATTTGAAAGATCTTATTTAGACGTTAGCAAACGAGAAATGTGAAATCACTATGATAAGTGAAATGAAGGTAACACCAAACTATGAATTGAAGGCACAAAACTTTCGCCTTATTTCACCTTAGTTGCCCGTCTCAACTATTGTTCGACCAAGATGTGTTATGGCAATAACAAAATCAATTTGAAAAGAACATGCGCTCTTTGCAAAGTTATTCATAGTACTTGAAGAAAGAGAGCTAGTGAATAGGACTTCATTTGAAGTGAATAACCTTGCATGAGATTGTAGATCCTGGTAGTAAAGATTATCAAATTGTGTGGGAGTTAGTGAATCCATGCTTACTACGACACTAGTATCTACATCGATGGGACAATTTTGTTGCAGTTGCATGGCATAAGAAGGATCCAGAGTGGGATAAACTTGACTCAAGGATGAAAAATTCAAAATTATGTTTGAAAACCGGTTGTAGTGAGAAACTCCTATAGTATGATCTCCTTAACAAGACAAAGAAATACAATGACTAGTATGTAAATTACTTAAGATTACATGTTAACTATACAACTTCTCACAATGTTGATGCTAAAACTTGATCCCAAACACTGAAAGCTACATGCTTATAATTAAATTTTTTTATATGAAAGAGCAATTATAAAATTTTGGATCGGAATTATAAAATGAAAATTTTGGAGCACATTTGTCGCCATTGTCAGCATCTTAAAATACACACATTTACTCTACAATAATTTTCGAGCAACCTATATGTAGTGTTAGTATATAGTGTTGATATATTATCATATGTAGGTATATTATGTATAGTTGTGTGATATTAATAATATATTGTAATTTGTGATATATGTGTGTGTGAGGAGGAGTGATTATATGTATAAATGTAATAACATAAATATGTGGTATATATAATTATAAATATAATGTATATGTTATTTTATATATGTGTGTAGGATAAGTATATATTATATGCATTTTATGGCATCCATGTGTTTCATACATGTAATTGATTGTGTTGTAGTGGTCTTGTGGCACTTTATTCCTTCTTACTTTTGTACCGGAATAGTAGTCTCTACACTATAAAAAAATAGAAACAATGTGTGAACTCTCAACGCACAACATATTCTCTTAAGCATCCATACGAAACAATGTAAATCCCTGTCTGAAATGGCTTTGTTCCTAAACTTTTTCCTCAGAACCTCCATTCTATGTTTCACAATCAAAACCCAAAATCATATATCGTAAAGTTTGTATATATCGTAAAGTTTGTATCTCATTGTATATTTTTTTAAATTTGAGAAAGTCAAAACAACGTTGGTCAACATGAATTTACAAGTCCTCCATTCAAATCATGAAAAACAAACTAAAACAAACCCCAAAATCACACAAATTCTAAGAAAATTAAAATATATTCTCAGATTCAAACAAAAAAAATGAAAAATATTCTTGTCTTGTTTAGAAACCATGTCCATGATATTTTGAAGTTTCTTTCTCCCCATTCTACATTCCTTCCATTAGCAAAGCAACCTACATTCCACATTCTTTCCATTAGCAAAGCAACCTAACACTGTTAGCATAGAGAAAAATTCTCACTTCTACCATGGATTCATAGATTCCATCATATGTAGCATGGATAATAAGTTATTGGGCTATGAGAGACCCTTTAAAGCAAAGAGAGCATTCAATTGGTCCAAATCGAAGGTCGGTGGAGGTATATTGGTCGCCAATTCAAAGGCTAGAGATATCAATCCATCTCTACGACCTAACTCCACGTTTAAGCAAACCAAAAGAACGTGTGTAGTTAAGTTTAAACTTTGATCTAAAACTCCAAAATAGGTATGATAGGTGTAACATCAACCATTCTTACTATAGGTACTATTTAACTCAGAAGTATGTCTATGTCCTAGATGGTTTGCAAGAAGGGAAGAAACCCCGAGAATGTGCACCATGGATGATTTTAAGGATGGAAATTTATTTTAAAATGTAGAAACCTTGGCGAATCTTACTAATCCTTCATATGCCAACTATAAAATCTTTGVCAATATTTTTGTAAAAATATTCAAATTTCTAAGGATTTTATATAGTTTGTATAAAATTTTGGCGATTTTTAAGGTAAAATAATTGTATCATATAGAATTTGGGAGAATCATTTTTAGAACAACGAATCATTTTTTGGGAAAAACCATGGAAAATTATCCCATGAGCGAAATTTAGCCCCTAAAATCATCCCTGAAGTCCACTACCTACCTGCGGAGGCGGAGAGGAAGTGCAAGATGAATTCATCGTTGATCCCATCAATTCATCCATCGTGCATCCACCATTAATTTCATTAATTTATCTGTTGAAACTGATTAATTTCCCTGCACTCCCAACATCAATTGAGGACAAAACAATATGTATATTTAGAAAAAATAAAAAAATGCAATTATATTAAATCTAATTGTTCAATCCACGATAAAATAAAAGCATAACCTGATCAGAGCTTAGTGTTTACGTTGGTTTCCATTTGAAGGGACTCTGCAAGTATGCATCCTTTGTTTTTTATCCAATCAGATGTAAATGAAGGAAGGTGGTGTATATTAAAAAAATGGAGGAACTTACTACAATATCCTTCAAGAACTCACACTCCACCAGGAAAAAAGAGAAAACAAGGTAGTTTTTAATATATATTCAAAAATAGAGGACCTTACTACGAAAGATTTCAATAATTCACTCTCCACCACGACAAATAGGAAGATAATGAAAAATTAAGAAGACAGGTCGATTGACAAACCAAAAAAATAAATGTCCACGTACCAAAGCACCACCATACACCACATAAACAAGATCCACCTACACAAAAGAGTAATAAAAAAGCAGGAAAAAATATTGAAAATCCCAAAAAGCTCAATCCATTCATTCCTTTGCATGATATCCACATCCTTATACCAGGTCCATTTTTGTCACTTTAGTTGGATCACCTAGAAAAATGAAAAACCATTCTAATCAAATTGATGGTGGATATGAAGGTTATGTTAAGTGCATTAGAATCTCGCTCACTGTTGATGAAAGCTGGTTTGAAATCTAGAGGCATCTCCATGTTGATCGAGAGATGGTTTGAAAGCGAGAGGCATCCCACTCCTGCCTTCAAAGCCTCACGTGTTTACTCTTAGGCGATGTCTTGAGTAACATGATAACCTTGGTTACACAACCATTTCAGACACCTTGTTCGAGTGAGACCCACGTAGGTGTGTCCCGATGGCAGGTGTGTAAAGAAGGAGACCGTCCACCAAAAGTAGTATTGATCCCCACTTAAACCACTTCAGAGCACTGTCATCTGCACGTTTCCTCTTATCTGCTAAAACCATTCTATAGCACGGCCTCCTGAAGTAGTATCATCCCCCAGTAAAACCACTCCAGATCACTATCGTATGCATGTTACCTCTTATCTGCTAAAACCTTGCTATAATGCGACCTCTGGAAGTAGTATCGAACTCCACTGAAACCACTTCAGACCACTTCAGAGCACTTTCGTCTGCACGTTTCCTCTTATTTGCTAAAACCCTCGTATAGAATATGGGTGAAGGTTGAAGGAAGGAATACGGGCATTGAGGCGGTGGAGCGAGAAATTACACGTGGCACATTAGAAGGGACATGTGGTCGAGTACAAATGGGTATTGACAGACGACGAAGGGTCGAGGGGAACTGCCCCTTAAAATAACTCCTTCGGCATAACAAGCTTTGTTCGACGAAGAAGACATCGAGACAAATGTGGATATCACCATAGGAAATGGTTTGAGAAAACTAAGTAATGAATTCCACGATTTGATTTTGAGAACTAATTATGTTAATAAGATAAGATCACATCATGCTAAATTTACCACATAAATGCAATACATGCCACATAGTTCTTATTATTATTCACAATCATGATATCATGTCTTGACACATCAATCACCTAAATGTTGCCAAGGCATTTATCTAAATATTTAATACAAGGATCCAACAAGGGATTCCATGGGCCATAGAGAGATTCATTTGCTTCCAAGACATTTATCTAAAAATTTAGTACAAGGATCCAACAAGGGATTCCATGGGCCATAGAGGGATTTATTTTGTACATAAAATTAAAAGTTGTCTCTTATGCCACACATTTCAAATCTACACTTTGACGATTCGACAAAGCCCTCTTTAAGCTATCCATGGAGTGATGCAAGCCTTTTCATCTTCCCACATAAATGACAAAACTTATGATGAAAATTTGATAAAAATTTGGAGTTCAAAGTCACTTAGAATTTGACTTGTTTATCTTCACTTTCCACACCATTTTCTTGAGCAGTCTTCAAGGTGTCTATTTATAAATATAGATTTTTAATACAAAAATCAACCAGATTAGATATAAACAAATGTTATTAAATTTAAAAAAAAATAAAATCATTTACAACATTTCGTGATTACCTTGAGAAAAACAAATTTTATAAATGAATGAAGGATGATATAAGAATGAATAAAGGTATTGGGAGATTTTTAATTATGGTAGTTTGAACACAAATTTTATAAATGAGTGAAGGATTATATAAGAATGAATAAAGGTATTGGGAGATTTTTAATTATGGTAGTTTGAAAAACATTGTTTTTAAAAAGTAACAAAACTCAAAAAAGGTTGTAAAGATAGTCGAAGTTTTAAATGTAAGGAAGAGTATGATGAATTTGTTTACTATTTTACGTTGAGTATGAGCTGAAAAAAATATTTGTGATGGAATTTATTGAATGGGAAGATTGTATATATATGAATGTGAAAAAAAGATCGGGTATATAGGACTCCATATGTGGTTCATAGTCAGCATGAAAGTCTTAATTACCTCCAGATATGGTTAGTAGGGAATACACACGTTGGAGTCAAACTCAAGTTGGATCATCGATGTTTGCGTTTTCTGAAACAAGACCCCAACCCTGCGGAGTCTCACAATCTGGAGGGTTATCTTCGTTTCTTGGATGGGTTCAAGAGCTTGTGTGTCCTGTTCCGACCAAATCCGAAATGAGATTGGGCTTTGGTAAACAAGGCCTCCAACATGTTGAGGCCGGAGCTAATGGTCCCAAGAACTGGAATCAAGTGGAGAAGAAGGGCCTCGTCCGCAACTTCTATAGAATATGGGTGTAGCTTGAATGCGATCCTGAGGATGTTCCCTCTCATAACCACATCCTACCAGAGTTTCGGAGTTTCAAATTTTAATTAGTACAATAGAAATTGGTGTAGATCAGTGTTTGAATATTCTTCTTCTTCAACAAATCAACATATATTTCCAACGTAACTCACCTAATCTGCTAGACTAATTCCATTATGATCCGAAACTTTTTCAGAGGTTCGATGAAAAATATATTGAAATAGTTACATTGTAACAATTTGCATCAATATTATGTAAGGAAAGAAAATAATGTAAATATAAGAATTTTCTTCACCTTTGTGTATTTATTTGTTGCTTTGTTCTCAAGGGTTTAGTAGTTTTTGACATTTACTTTATCTGGTGAAGCACTAAGTTTGTGACTGCAGCCAAATATTGGTTTTCAATGGTTTACTCTATTTTAAATCCATTTACTTTTTGTAACGTCAATACACCACCTACTTGTATACTGGGAAAATCAAAACGTAACATAAGATACTCAAATTTAAATATTAAGTTATAACATTTTGGAAGTGACGAGAGCTGGTGACCTTTTAGTTGTGACTGCCATTTCTGCAATATTGAAAGATTATGAAGAAGTTGACAGGGGAAACTTCTCTCCAATCTTAAAATATTTGTGTTGGAATTTATTGAAAGGAAAGATTGTATATATATATGACTGTGAACAAAAACATTGGATGTATAGGACTCCATATGTGGTTGGTAGCCAACATGAACGTTTTAATTATAGTTTTACTACATATGAAGCTTTTAATCCACGTCATCAGGGAAACAATGCTGGAAATTTTGAGTGAAGAGTTTGTACCCCAAACATGTTGGATAAAAACATCCATTTTGTGTTGTGCAGTTGTGTCAGGATCACAATCATAGGGCCACTAAACTCCAAGAGACTACAACATGAATCTCTATACGAAAGTCAACAATAGAGTTTAACATAGAAACTTGAAATAAGAATAGTGTACCTAAAGCCTTCAAGGTCGTGCAAATTTGACTACAAAACCAAATTTGGATCACTAAAGCCAAGATATTTTTCTACCCTCCAATTAGAACAACTTGCAATTGTGCATTGCTGACACAATATTTCCCATTTTTGGTAATATAGTGGCTTCACACTCAGTCGACCTTAACAGTGAAATAAGGCCATGTTGGCTATACTTTTCCAACATTTTTTGTCACTTATCTCCATACAATGCCTATGAAAACACTTTAAAACCTGTTGCTTTAAAAGCTGATATAACAACGTAAAAGATTAGGATAGTGAGAAATTACAGAAAGCATTAGAAAAAAATCTCAAAGTCCTCCTTAGGTCGATTGTACTTTCAGAGTCCCTTCATAATTTGTTTCAAGTTTTCCTTCTCGATTTCGCTGCCTTCCAAAATCTACCTTTCCAACTCGGCTACGACACTGCAGTTGAGATATCTAGCTCTGGATATCCTCCTATACAAACTATCCAGAAAACCCTTTGAAGGGTCTTCATCTTCCTCAGTTGCTTCCTTGGTTGCTACGACCTCTGTCAAAAGTACTCTGAAAAACCCTATTTCGCAAGCACTGCTCTCTTCGTACAGATTATTCAAGCCAAAAAATATCCCATTTGAATAAATATCCCGAAACCCTAAGCTATGAAGCAGACGATAGATTGGGATGTCCAATTACTAGAAGGATATTTCCCGTGGTAATCACTATATATAGAAACCTCTAGCTTTTCACATAATGTTCCCGTGGACTCTAATATATCCAAAAACAGGTACACCGATAAGAATTCACTCACATATTTACAACTTTTGCATATTGAACAAAATCACTCAAAATCATGTGGCCTCTCGATGGCATTCCACTTTCTGGAGTTTCTAAACATGAAACTCACTTGCACACCTCCACTGCAAGCATAACCGCTCACAAAATCTTCTCATGCCACCAAATACCAACAATCTTGTTTTTGCCTGAAATGAATGAGCACATAGAGATGAAAAAGTTGAATCCTCTTACCTAGCTTCCAAATTGCTAGGAGGTTCAAAATATGTCGATTGGAAGGGTAGGTTGATTCTTTCGGCCCAGTTCAGACTGCTTCAGAATCCCTGATCATCAAAGGGATTTGGGAGGAGCAGTTAAACATTAATATGCCATGCCAAATTCAGTAGCGTTCTTCTAGGTTGATCCTCGGTAACTGCTAAGATGGTAAAAAAACCAGTAACAATAGTATGCATCCATACGAGCTATCAAATCTTCAAAGCATGTTCTTGTTATATCAAATCTCTAAATCTCATTCCTATTATGGGTGAAGTTGATGTTGCATGGCCTCTGTGAGAAATAGAGAGACATCATCATTCTCTTGGCAGATGCACAATATAGCCTTACAGTAGAGAGGGGTCTTCGGCCATTGTTTGGAAGAAACAACCTATCGATTCTTCATATACTTAGTCCCTCCGAGGCCGACCTAACTCCTTCACTGGTTCAATTTTCGGCCCTGCAACCTTGGAATTGGGTGGTGGATACAACCAGGAAATAGATGCAAGCATGGTGAAAATATAACCAGGTAGGGGAAGGATAAGGAGGCGATGCAACAAGGCGGTGGAGGGAGGTCAAGTACAAAATGATAACAGTGAAATCTCTACCACGTTTTTTTAATTTAAATTGACACATGGCATGGTTCGATACGTCCTTGACAGACGACAAAAATGGGGTGAGGAACCTCCCCTTAAAGAATGCCTTCAACGTAAATATATTATTATATTCCTTTAAAAAGATTAAAAATAATAATAAATATGTATGTAAAAATCTCCTCTAATTTAAAGATATATATTAATATGACATGTGAAGGGAAGTTTAATAAACATAATATAAGCCATAGTCTAAAATTACTATCTTTTGGTTCATTTTTGATGATATTTTTTGAGGATATTTGTCTAATGTGAAAAATTATTAGAACTACAGATTTGAATAGTTAATAAAGTATAGTATTGAATAGTTAATAAAGTACAATCCTAGTTCCTTAGGGGTTTCTGAGCATGCTGAATCCATTTTTGCATTTAGAAATAGATTTTAAACAATATAAAATAGTGATTTTTTGCATATGTATGTCATAATTTAGAATTCGAAAAGGTTTTGGCATTTACTGAGAAAAGGGCGGCCTGGTTTATGAGACCGAGAATGTAAATGTGTTGAACCTACACATAATAGATCTAGATAAACAATAATACACACATTTGCAGAGAGAATTGGAGAAAGAAGAAGAAGGAGAAAAAGAATACAATAATTCTCATTAACCGTTATCCACACTCAAAGAGTGAGTAATTTACAATAGATATAGGATACATGAGTAACTAATGAGCCATAGTGGTGGTATAGAGTGATATAGACACACACCAACAGTTACAGGAGTAAACTGTCACAAAGTCTAGTCTCTCAGGCAGTTACGGGAGTGAATTGCCACCTAGTTGAGTTAACTAGTCAACTAGTCTTCAGTTAACTGACTGAACAGAGAGTAGTGAAGAGTTAACTCAGGAAATCAAGGGTAATGTGCCAGTATGGTGATGATCCCAAGGAAAGTGCACATTAGCATGGTGATGATCCCAATGTTGCATGGTGACAAAACCAATGCAACATCTAAACTCAGCTCAACTAGTCAAACTGAAGTGTCAACTGAAAGAGAATATTCTCCAGGTGGAATATTCTCCCCTAAAATATATGAGACTAGATAATGACTAATTATGACTAATAAAAAAGAAAAAACTTTAGGAAAAAAAAATCCTAGGTGTGTATGAAGTAACTCCAACACCCCCCCTGAACATCACTATGGTGAAAATAAAGAATGGGTCCCGACAACGAGGCCATGTTAGGTACCCAAATACAAAAGATACACTGAAATAAACGAGGAAAGAGGGAAAAACTCATGGTAAACCCCCCTCCTCAAACTACAATGCATAAAAAAATAAAATGAGAAGGAACAAAAAACAGTTGCTAAGCAACCCTGTCATTCACTCCAAGAATACCTCGCAACTATGCAAGTTTGTGCTCGTTGAAGATTTTGTTGAAGATGTAGATGTCTGGATGGATCTGATGAAGAAGATGCACTATTGAGATGTCCACACATATCCACTTTCTCTTCTTGTAATGAATAATATCCAAATAAATTTTGGATGAAATTTTGAAAACCGTGAGGCCGTTTCCGGAAAAACGCCGAAATTTTGTTGATTTTAAAATGATTATAACTTTACTTTCCGGACTCCGTTTCGGACGATTTTTTTTTTGAAATTGGATATTTTCCCGAGAGAAATTCAAATATGCAATTTGTTTCTGCAAATTGTGCTAATGAAATATCAGAATGGAGTCTAATGTGCGCGGCTCCCTTTTTGTCTCCTGAGATGCATGCATTGTGCATAGAAAAATATCTGCATGTGACTCCTAAGATGCATGCCATATATCTTCCACATGAATTTCAGAAAACAAATCTGAAATGGAGTAGGCATCATCTTCAATTAATGGAATACAAATTTTTGTAGACACTTGTGTAGAAGGCTCTTCAAACTGAGATGATTTATCTTCCAGTGGCTTTTCTACATTCTCTATCTTGTCAACATTTTGCATGCATTCTTCCTTATTCCCAAATAAAACCTCCAATATGTTCCATAAATCATTTGGAGTGAATTATTGTGAGTCATCATATACTTGATGGAGAATTCCGGGAGAAACAAAATAGATGATACATCCTATGGCCATATCTTGTCTATTGAGAAAGTCATTTTTCTCATCGACAGAATCAGGCTCTACTTCCGTTGCCATAGTTATTTGGTACAAGATTTTGCATCTGAGCATAAGCAAATTTTTTGGCTTCCATTCCAAATAGTTATGAGGCGTGAGAAGTATTTCTGACGAATAATTCATCTTTTTGTTGTCTTCAATCTTTTGTACCTGCAAAATTTTTTGGTGTAGATTTTGCTTAGCAGTCTGTCGGCTTTGATACCATGTAAATGTGTTGAACCTGCACATAATAGATCTATCTAAACAATAATACACACATTTGCAGAGAGAATTGGAGAAATAAGAATAAGGAGAGAAAGAATAGAAGAATTCTCATTAACCGTTATCCACACTCAAAGAGTGAATAATTTACAATAGATATAGGATACATGAGTAACTAATGAGACATAGTGGTGGTCTAGAGTGACCTGGACACACACCAACAGTTACAAGAGTAAACTGCCACCTAGTCTAGTCTCTCAGGCAGTTACGGGAGTGAACTACCGCCTAGTTGAGTTAACTAGTCAACTAGTCTTTAGTTAACTAACTGAACATAGAGTAGTGAGGAGTTAACTCAGGAAATCAAGGGTAATGTGCCAGTCTAGTGATGATCCCAAGGAAAGTGCGCATTAGCATGGTGATGATCCCAATGTTGCATGGTGACAAAACCAATGCAACATATAAACTCAACTCAACTAGTCAAACTGAAGTGTCAACTGAAAGAGAATATTCTCCCCTAAAATATAGAAGACTGGATAATGACTAATTATGACTAATAAACAAGGAAAAACTTTAGGAAAAACAAATCCTAGGTGTGTATGAAGTAAATCCAATAGAGAAGGCGTTAATGGCAACATCATTGGTGGAACTGTCAGATCAGCCGCACTTAGCGCTAAGTTATGGCACCCACCTGGCTGTTGGATCCTTATCCGACGGTTCCTCTTGTTTCTAGACTGTATCAATTTGACCTTCTCTAGTTTATGGATTTTCTATTTGTTATCCTCTTATTTGGGTGGAACTTGGAGCTTTCGTCATTTCCAATGACTGATGAAGAGCCTTAACTCTCTTCCTTAAACTACTCTGCTCTTTCTTGGTACTTTTTTTTATTACCTTGGTGGTTGTCTTTTCCTAGCTTGACCTCTCTTGCGTGGCACAAGTTGTTTTTCACTAGAGTGGGTTTACACTTCATATGCAGTAATGATAGAGCCCACTTTAATTTTTTAACTAACATTGGAGGTATTTTCAGAGTTTGATTTTGTCCTGACTGTGCGAGGTGTCAGTCTCTGGAGGTTTCTTCCAACACCTTCCAAATGGAGGCCGAGGTCAGCGCACTCATGAGTGCGGTTGACGAGGCCCTCTGGAAGAGTGCCAGACTCTTCACATCGACGAATGCGCAAACTGTAGCTACTTCCTTTCCCTTTTCCACCCAGAACTTAGCGGAACACTTATTTTCCTTGACTGATGTTTCCACTGAACCTCCTGTCATCACTCCCTTTTCGCCTTCTGTTCCACTTCTGGGATTGGTATCCTCTTTCGGGCGCTCTGGTTTGCACCAGAGTGTAGGTTCTCATGAGCGTATTTCAAAGGTATAGAAGTGGCAACCCAAGAGTTCAGGTTGCAAACGACCATGGAAACCCAACAAGACAAAATGTCGCCTTATCATGGGTTCAGACATAGGCTTGGAGGAGAGTGTCCATATTTCTCTCTGTGGACTTGTTGGTAGGATTTCCTATCGCTCTTTGTGTAAGTGTTCTCTTTCAGTTTGGATTTTGGATACTTGGTTGCCTTTACTGGGGTATGTTCCAGAGCTCATTTCTCTTTCTCATGGCTGGTTCGGTCTTATATTTAACTCGCAAGAGGATTCTCAGTGTATTCTGGACACTTTTTGGACTATCAGTGGATGTAGCCTAATTCTTAAGAGATGATGGATTAGCTTTGATCCTGCCTCAGATTATTATAGACTGCGACACCTGTGGGTTTTACTTCCTGTCTTTCCACTTTAGTATTGGATAGATAAGGCTCTTGCAGCCATAGGCAATGAGCTCGGGAGGTTCATTTGTTTGGATGATAGTCTTTTAAAAGGTTCCGATAGAAAAATGGACAGGATACTGGTCGAGTTGGATGTTCGGCGGGGCTACCAGAGACTTTGGATATCATTTGGAGAGGCTGCATAGTGACCCTGTGACTTGATTACCTTGGCATTCCCTTCCACTTCTCTTGCTGTCGCAGGACGGGACACCTCTGGTGTGACTGTACTGGAGAACCGGAAGAGGAAGAATCTGAAGCTTCATACCTCCACAAGTTCTCACGGGAGGACTCACCGGGAGTAGACTCTTACACTGTGGAGATTGAAGGATTTATGGATACAGGTGACTAGTAGTCTACACCTCTAGATTCTCTCACTAGTAAGCTCAAGCAACTCTGTCCTACCTTTTATTTTACCCTTATTTCTTGGGAAAGGAATATGTTGGAATCTTATGTTATCCCGGGGATGGGGTCCATAAATCCAACCGTTTTTGTTTCTCCACAGACCTCGCCTACTCCTCCTTTACCCACCGCGGAGCAAGAGTCCCCTCGGACTTTTCCTACCCCTCAGCTCCTGTCACTTGCTAGAGACGAAAGGGCTCATACTAGTCCTTTGGCTCCTGGTGGGGTTGTCTTACCTACTAGTCCTTTTCATTTGACTGTTCCTAATCACAATTCTATTGCACCTCTTCCTACTGTTGACTCTGAGCTTGTCGGGATTGATCCATCAGTTTCAAACTCTTTGGATTTTGGATACACTACCCTTGGGAACCTACTTAATAATTTGGCCCCTTCTTCGATTGGGACGCTGCATCCGGTTCCGATTCCTACTTTTTGAGGCAGGTCACCTATTATCTGCGAGAGCTCAGACTTACCTTCTTCTTTTCACTGTGTTAATTCTAGTGACTATACTGGGAAAGACTTCTCTTGGTCTCGGGGCTTGGTAATTGAAACTTCACCTATAAAAACCTATAGTGCTTGGAGAAAAGCTATTTCATCTGTTACTCTTTCGACTTTTTCTTCCACATAAAATTCTAACCTTAGGGTGCTTAGAGGCATTAAATCTCTAGCCAGGTCATGTCCATGATACTTCTCTCCCTCAACATCAAAGGGGTGGGAGGCGCCCTAAAAAATGCCTCCCTCAGGAGACTTATCGACATAACCCATCCTAGCAATATCTTTTTACAAGAAACTTTAGTTGACGAACTACGTGCTCGGGCTTTCTTCAGTAGCATAAGGTCGCAATGGTTTGTTAGTGTTGTTAGCTCTGTGGGTAGATCAGGCGGGCTACTTGTTGCTTGGGATTCCGTTTTGTTTGAGCTGGAACCTTTCTTATGTTGTGGCGGTATTTTGTTGACATGTACCTGTTGTGCTAACAAGCGACATGTCAACTTTCTCAATGTTTATGGTCCTTTCATTTATAGGCTTGCCTTCTAGACAAAAGTTTTGACTATTGGCCTTCTGGCTAAACCAAATCTTATTGTCGCAGGTGATTTTAATTTTACCTTATCAAAAAATGAGATATGGGGGGACACGACTTTACCTGATCCAACAACCTTACCGTTAAAATATATCTTCCTACACAACAACCTGGTGGATTTATTTCCAGATGGCGTGGTTCCTACTTGGAGGAACGATAGAACTGGTTCAGAGTGTATTTCTAAGTGACTGGATCATTTTTTCATTTCTGAACATCTTCTTCAACTTTCGTAAAGATATAGATCCTGGGTTGAATATCCGTTCCTATCAGACCATGCTCCCATTTTACTATAGATGGATTCATTCTCTCATCACTCTATGTAGCCTTTTAAGTTCAACCTGATGTGGTTACAAGACCCTGACTTTGAGCGACTTGTCACAAAGGTTTGGACTGACCAATACTTTCTACAAAAAATTGACGTGCAGAGACGTCTTGCGTGGAAGATGAAACACTTAAAATTGAAAGTTAAAAGTTGGTCCCA
This sequence comes from Picea engelmannii, assembly GCA_009831015.1. Classification (NCBI taxonomy): domain Eukaryota; kingdom Viridiplantae; phylum Streptophyta; class Pinopsida; order Pinales; family Pinaceae; genus Picea; species Picea engelmannii. The sequence continues at coordinate 722,817 of ML786458.1, read as the reverse complement.
TTTACAGATTATCAAAAATACTCATAGACTCACACAACTGGAAGATAATATCCAGTCACTGATATAGGATCATTCCGAGGGAACTAGAACAACTGAATTTGAACAACATTTAAAGACTCTTGAGGAGGAGCATAACAAGATCTTGCTGGCCGAGGAGGCTCATTGGCGCGAGAAGAGTAGAGCTATTTGGATCAAATGTGGAGATCAAAATACAAAGTATTTCCATCATTTTTCCAGCTTCAAGAGGAATCATAAACATATTTGGGATTTAAAGATGGACACAACAAACATTATTATAGGACAGGACAAGCTTTTACTAGTGGCCTTTCATTTTTTAAAAAATTCCGATAGTGATCAGGGTCTTACAAACATTATAGACAAAGCTTCCATCACTGGACTCCTTCCTAGACTCATCAATGAGAGGGAGGCTGATCTTCTTAATGTTGCATGTACTAAAGAGGATATTTGGAAAGTTCTTAATACTTTTAAAAGGGGTAAGAGCCCCAAACCCGATGGTTGGACCGTTGAGTTTTACATACACTTCTTTGATCTTGTTGGAAATGATCTCTGGGAGCTGGTGGAAGATACCAATATCAGAGGGGTGGTCAATTGGGCTTTAAAATCTACTTTCCTGACTCTTATTCCCAAGACCAATCATCCGTCTTCCTTTAGTGGCTACATGCCTATTACTCTGTGCAATCTTTGCTACAAGGTAATGAACAAAATACTGGCCAACATGATTAAACCTTACTTGTCTCACCTTATCTCGGGTGAACAATTGGGCTTCATTAAAGGTCGTCAGATATTGGATTCTATTGGGACAACACAAGAAGTCTTACATAACATTAAACAAAAAAACTCCAGACATTGATTTTAAAATTAGATCTCAAAAAATCTTTTGACTATATTAATTGGGACTTCCTTCGATTAATACTACTACAATATGGTTTTGGTCAACTTTTCACGAGATGGATCATGTGTTGTGTTTCTAGTGCGACCATAGATGTACTGGTGAATGGGGAAGCAACTCCTTTCTTCCAAAATGAGAGAGGCCTGCGGCAGGGATGCCCACTCTCTCCTCTTTTATTTATCTTGGCAATGGAAGGACTGAGCATTCTACTCAAAACTAGACAACAAGCAGGGAGAATTACAGGCATTAAGGTTTCAATACTGGTCAAGATTTTTCATATTTTCTTCGTGGACAATATTCTTATTGCAACTAGAGCTGATTCACAAGAATGGTTGGAGATCGAATCAATTCTAAAATTCTTCTATCGTGCATCGGGGCTCCAGATCAATGAGACAAATTCCACCTTACATTACTCAGGGCTTACTGAGGTGGAGATTGACTTGTACAAAAACATATTCTTGTAAAACTTTCTTGAGATCTCGATTGGTCTGAGATATCTTGGATATTTTCTCAAACCAGACTGTTACAAAGTGACCGATTGACATTGGATTCTCATAAAATTTGAGAAAAGGATCACACATTGGTGCAATAGGTGGCTTTCGCTTGGAGGGAGATTTGTTCTTATTAAATTAGTTCTAGAGATCCAGGTAGTGTATTGGATGGCGCTGGCTGCTATCCCTGTTACTATTTTAAAAAGAATCCGATAGCTGATATTTTCTTTTCTCTGGACAAGAGGTAGTGAAAGTAAGCATCTACATCTCTATCGCTGGGAATCCATTGCAAAAACCAAATTGGTGGGTGGTTGGGGGATAAGAAACATTTTCCTGTTTAATCAAGCATCAATGACCAAATCACTCCGGCGTGTGTTGTCACAATATGGGATTTGGCACCGAGTTATTACTGGTAAATATTTCACACATATTACTATACCATGTTGGCTCATACATACTACTACAAGCCCATCTAATGCTTCTCTGATCTGGAGATCACTATTGAAATACATTCATATTATTCAACACTGGCTATATTGGAAACTAGGATCAAGCCATGCTATTCATATTGGTCGGGATGCTATTCTGGGACTGGGGACTTTTTCTTTTCTATCTCCAGGGATCTTGAACAAATTACATGAAAATCATGTTTATTATCTCTTCCAATCCAAGGGCCTTACAGACCACGTGGATTTTATTACTGGATGAAAAAATTGCTCATATCTGGATCTTTTGGGTGACTTGGCTATTGAATGGCAGTACTATTGTAAGCCTCTTATAGGAGTGGGGATACATCTTGGGGAATAGGAGGATACTTTTCTCTAGATTGGAGGTGATCATTATGGCAACTTAACAGTAAAAAATGTATACAATGCCTTAGCTTCTACCATTTGGATCCAGAGATGTACACGATGGAGGAAACAATTCTGGCATTGGACTCTTCCCTTGAAAATCAAACTTTTTATTTGGCTAGCTACAGATGACAAGATATTGACCAGGGAAATTCTTCTTCGCTGGGGCTGAGAGGGACCTAATATTTGTTTTCTATGTTGCTTGAACTCTAAATCCATTACACATCTTTTCTTAGATTGCACATTTGCACAACAAGTTTGGCACAGACTCACATTTACTCTTAAGCTCGAGACCATTTGGTCAGGCTCCTCTTTGCAGACTAGTATGGAGAACTAGACAAAGGAGGAGTCATCTTTTCCTCATCTTCCGACCTTGGTTTGCTGGTACATTTGGTTAGTGTGCAACAGGGCTATTTTTGATTAGTCTCCTCCTTGTATTAATATTGTTTGCTACAGGACTTTGGGTGGTCTGGAGATTCCTAGGACAAGGAAGGAACCATTTCCGTGATTTATTCAACCTACCATTCAACAAGGATGGAGCATTGATTGGTTTGATGGAGCCTCACAAAACACTGGTCTACTATGTGGAGCTGGCGGTCTGATCAAGCTGTTGGATCATACCAAATATACTTGGACCTACAACTGTGGGGAGGGTACTAATACCAAAGAGGAACTTCTTGGTGCCTAGGCTACCCTTTTGCTGGCTTCCATACTTAATCTATTGGATATTCAAGTACTGGGTGACTCTAATATTATTATAGATTGGTTAAACAATAAAGGGAAGTTACAAGTCATTGCACTAGAATGCTGGAAAGACAGAATCACCGATCTCATCAAGGCCTTTAATCAGATCAAGTTCACTCATATTTACAGAGAATTAAATGAGGAGGCTGATATTATGTCCAAAAGTGGTCTTCAAAAGCAGGTGGGTATTTTGACATATTATCAATGGATAGATGGTCAAGTGGGGCCGCCTCAGTTTATATCTCTATATATTTGACTTTGAGAGACATAACACTTTACTATATTTAACATTTTGGATTTTTGTATATGTATTGATAGACTTAGTATCTGTTAGTTGGAGACCTGATGTGGAGGATAGACATATGAGTTGACTATCGTAATTGCAGACAAATTACCATATAGTCGGGGCTAGAGCAACGACATATATGTGAAGCAGAAAATGTAATTTTGGTTTTTATACCATATTATTAATATAATGAGAAATTTTTCTTTTGAAAAAAGAATGTCATAATTTATATGAGAGAACATCTAAAAAGTAACATTATTATGGGAACATAATATTATTAGTAATATATTATTATTATTATAATAATTGATTTTTAAGGTTATAGTTAAGTTAGACATTAATTTGGTTTATGAAATTCATTTGTTTATGGGATAAAGGACTTCTTCTACCCAACAATTTAACCACTAAAATTTAAATATACATATTATTATATACTAATTAGCTATGTTGGAATAATGTGGGAACTTTGGGAACTTGGATACGAATGAGTAGAAGTTTCCCTCAAATTTGTAGGAAACCTGAAGATGGGAGTTGCAATAGTATATACTAAAAAAATATATAAAATATTTGAGATCACAATGATATTTTAGATTACAGTGTATCCAGATCGCTCAATCCATAACAACATTAATCCATGATAAGGTTGCTCCTATTGCAACAACTACCATATCAAAATTACTAATTTAATTTGTACTAATGATTATATGAATGAGTAATTTGCGCGCCTGCTGCCTTCCTTAGATGTGGTAGCTGTTTCTCAGGCTCCCTCTCCGGAATCGAACCCTAATTCTCCGTCACCCGTCACCACCATGGTAGGCCTCTATCCTACCATCGAAAGTTGATAGGGAATAAATTTGAATGAAGCATCGCCAACACAATATTGAAACTTTAATATTGATAAAGATTCAATGAGAAAATGAGAAACAACATTGAAAATACATATATAAAATTTTAACATCTTTTTAAAATTAAACTTTATATATGTAAACTTCAAACATCCTTTTAAATTTGAAGCATTATTCTTGTTCGGATTGGAGAAAGCTAAATAATATTACTCTTATAATATGAAAATACAATAAAAGTCAATGATTTGGTTGGTTGATACTAACAAGAGATTTATTAGACTTTCATGTTTAAGTAAAACATACATGCATTAAAATTTTTTCATATCCACAACTATAAAATGAGTATTATTAAGTTTTTTTACTCAAATAATTTTTAAAATAATATTTAGTGTAGTTTAGTCTTTGTTTTATATTGATATTTTAAATAAATACGATGAAAATATTCTTAATAAATTATGTATTTGTAATAAGGAAATAAAAATATTTACATTTTAATTTAAAGCTATCTATTTGGGAAACTAGTTCCCAAGATTTCATTTTCTTGATATTGAAGCTCCCAAGTTCCCAAAACAATTCCCAACCAATTGGAGACATTTCCTACCAATCCCAAGCTCCTTGTATAAACACTCACTTGTCTTCACAACAACCATAACCATAGTAGTGCGGGCCTCACTTCTGGTTCTTGACCAGTGATTTCGTTCATAAGTAAAATAAATTAATGCAGGTTTCTTCAACCCCCCAAAAATAAAAACTTTCAATTCTAGCATACTCCCAATATCAGAAACCTGCTAATTTGGATAAGAGAGTAAGTTGAACTTTGTTTTAAAAAACATATATGTATTTTTTTTTTGTAAATAAAAGTAGTATTATATTAGGAGCTTCCAAAAAAACCAGGTCAACATTGCCAAGTCATATAGGCCGCAGTTACCGGACTGCCCCATCATGGAGGAAACCAGTCCGGCCGGTCCGTTAGAGTTGGGCTATTAAGCCATAAACAAAACATATAGGAAATAACTTGTCTGAAGACTAAGTACAGAATTACTAGACACATGGAGACTAAGACACCTGGAGACTAAGTACAGAGATGCTAGACACCTGGCGGATAGGTCGGCCATGTGGCTGGAAGATCCACGGGGTCATGCGCAGAGTGCCCGGTCTCGTCGTGCTCCTGAGTGCAAGCAGCTGCAGTGACACTATCCTCTCGCATCGCCTCCTCCTTGCTGCCTAAAGATCCTCGCGCATCGACTCCATCCCCCTCGATTCCGGGGTCTTCAGCTTTGGCCTCTACGTTTGAATTCGGAAACAAAGCAGCGCGCAGGGAAGCCAGGATCTGGAGACAGTCGGCCACCTTAATCTCCGTGACCTCCACCCGAAAGTGCAAGTCGGCAACCTCCTGCCGCAGCTCGAAAACCAGGGTGTACAGAGTGGCCAAGTTGTCCCGGAGTTGTTCTTTGTCAAAGGGAGCCGGGCTGCCTGTCGCTGGCGGACTGAAATGACTCGGAGAGGTTTGGCCATGGCCCAAGTTGCTGGCTGAAGGTTGGGAGGGGCCGGGGTCGGGGTGAAGCCGATGCAGAGTGGCGGAAGAAGTTGGGATAATGGCCATGGAGCCGAAATGCGGAGGCTGCAGATTTACCGGAGATGAAGCAATTTGAAAGCTGGGCTGAGAATCGTCTGAGGAGGTGTCGGGTGAGGAGAGCGAAGGACGTCGGGGCTTCCACGGCGCACCGCGCCGAGGTTTGCCTCGCTGCCTCGGCATGGAACAGGCGAAGAGAATTGCAGAGGGAACGTGGAGCAAAGAATGAATGGGAGGAAAGGGCTCTTGTTCGCACCAGGGGTGACTGCTGTGCCTCTGCGGAATGAGCCCGAATAGCATGAGCAGCTCCATTATAGCCCAAACCGTTTGCAAGTGCATCGAAAGGACGTCGATGTAAATGCCATTCATGGCCGAAGTGTAAGCGATTAAATACAGGGCAAGGTGACGGGCCTTGGCACATGCCTGGCATGCGTGGCCATGCTACGGCTCCCTGTACCTTCAACCGCCAACTGTCCCGATGAGCCGAGTGACACCCCATCCGGGGAAAAACATATATGTATTAGAGAAAACCCGAAACGGTAGTTTCTCATCAAAAAGCTTTTTCAATGGGCTTAATTAGGATCTTGTGACATCAACATGTGTAGGATTTTTAGTGTAAAAGAGCTCTTTCTTGAATGACTAACCTTCTTCGAAGTGTAAAAAGAGAGTTATAATTTGTTTTGATAATAAATAGGTTAAAATCTATTTGTTTGTTCTAAAATTTTAAAGTGCTTTGAACAATAATAGAAATAAATTCACTTCTTATTGAAACATGGTCAATCCGATATATATATATACTAGTGACACTATATATATGTGTGTGTGGGGTCGTTCTACGTTACCTATGGTGATTTAGTGGCAAGTGCCTTAACATGAATATTTATGTGATCGAAAGCACCAAATGTTTGTTTAGATTATAGTTGTCAACACAAATACAATACACATTGGTGCAACACATTATTCATTTTGGTGCAACAGATTTTCATAGGTCTATCAATAAACAGTGTTATGGAATACATTGTTACTTAATATAATGAGAGCCATCTTTATTAAATAAGGCTCCACGAGGTAGTAGTGTGTGAAAGCAAATGTAAGTGGCATCATTAAAGAAGGTCCACTAGTTAATGGTTGAGGCCTTATTGTGGAGGTCCACTAGGTGGTTAGGGTTTTGGTCAATTATAAACTAGATATAGTAGTATAAGCTATGTAATAGGCTGTGAAGTGAATATTATTGTATTTGGAGCTTTACTCATGTTGGAGGTTGCCTTGTCTAAGAGGAAAGTGAATATTGCATCTATTTTTGAATATCATTAAAGGTTTTCCTACTGTAGTTATTTCCAATTCTGGTTATGTTTATTTTCTTTCCACATCTATATTTCCTTTTGTCTTGCTTTGTTTATTTGATTTCCACAACTATATTCCATCTATTTTGCTCCGGATATTCTATTTCAGCTAACAAGGAACACCAAAAGTGGTATCAAAGCATTTTCTTGTGCCAACACATGCTCCAATTTTAGATAATTTTTCTTAGGCTAAAGATGTGTTCTAGCATCTTTAAATAACATAGAGATCCATCATTTAACAAGTAAACCTACGGTTGGAGAAGACAACATGCAGAATATAAAGAGGCATCACTTGGTTGGACACCCTTGTAACCTCTGTTGGTACCCCTTTGAGTTGTATCACACTAGATAACACCTTTATACAGATTTGTCTTCCATCACTACAAGGAAAACATCTTGCAGTGGAAGTTTATGCAGAGGATTTTAGTGTTACAAGATTGGGAAAATTTTACAAAAAACCTCTGCTATTCATCGCTGATCTATAAACTCTTGTAGATATTCCACTGGAACAGTTCATCACAATAGATCTAATAAAATAATGAAAATCTTTACTATTAAAGTTATTTTTCCTTTAAATCTCCAGAATATTTAGTTATGGATTTTTTGCTTATGCATGAAATAGATAAAATGCGAAAAAATAGAGAACAATAAAATACAATCACACCTTCCACAAATAAACACAATATATGACCTAGGAAACCCAATACAGGAGAAAACCCAGCTAGAAGGTGAGGTTGATCTGCTCTCTTTTCTCCGGTATAGAAATGATGCAAGTGTAAAGAAAGAGGCACTTTGTGTGGAGTTGCCTTTGACCTGTGGCCTCTATGGTTGCTAAATAATCTCTCCTCCTTTGTTATGCTCACAGAATACCACTCTCAAAAGTTTTTCTCAGGTATGGAACAAGATACAATGCAAAAGAATGGAACCCTTTCTCCTCCTAGTGGTTGTTGGCACAGGGGCAGACCCAGGGTTCAACGCTACAACACCACACCAACAAAACCTTAACTACTGGCCCTTTCGGCAAAACCTACGAAGAAGATGAAGTCTCACCTGAGGTAGAGGCAGGGGTGGTTGCGAGATTCAAGTGTCTGCAACCTTAGTTGGGACACATATATGTGATTATGATACTTAATAGAGCACTTAGCACCATCAAATCCTCAATATGCAATCAATATATACTTCCCTGATAAAACAGAGCTTCACAACATTCACACTGATCTAATGTAATTAAGCACTTAGCACAAACAAATGGATCAGATCTAGCAGAAGCAAGCACTAAGCACATTCATAGAAGTCAGATCTAACATTCATAGCACAAAGCATAAGCAGATCTATCTATATATATCAAAGCACTTAGCAAGAGAAGTTATAAACACATCAAGACAAGCACAAAGAAAAACAACACAGTGTTTACATGGTTCACCCCCACCCTAGGGCTACGTCCACCAACTCTTCTTCTTTATTGTCTTCAGTCAATAGGTTACATGCACAGAGCCTCCGAACCCTTCTCTGCATAGGACAAAAGATCTATGCATCTCGCTAGATTCTTCTTCCTTGCGTTACAGCACAAAACCTTCCACTGTCCATTACAACCACTTGCACTTAGATCTGTAAGTCTCTTACAGTCATGCACAAAGAACTTACAGACTCTACTTGCACTTATCATACATTCACATCACATAGATGCACCACCACTTCTATCTTAGCCTAAGCATCTATTTAGATATTACAAAATAGGCCTAAACATGGGTAAACCCATGGGTCGACATCCCAATCCCGTTACATAATCCAAAAAAACCCAAAAAGGACCCAAAAGGGGCTGAGATCCCGTGATCTCCGCTTCGTCTTGCGCTCCTCCTTTGACAAGATATCGAAGTCCAAAATAGGTCAACATGACCAAGAATCTCCCAAAGCTTGGTCAAGGGCCAACATGCCCCCAACACTCACCTGTGACTCGTCTCGAGTCACTCTGGTCTGACTAGTTTTGCCTCAGATGCCTCGATCTTGGCTCGACCTGTTGCTGTGCTACGACCTCTTGCTCGGTGAACTCCTGGATTACTACGTCGTTCACTGGCCCTTCTAAGCATTGTTCTGCTACGTTAAAAACTTTCTCTAGCTCTGCTCCTTGGCTCTCAACCTCTGTGAACAACTGATAGGCCTTATCTTGCACAGTTTGGAGCCATTGAGTTACTTCCATAACTTTGCTTTGAATCGTATGGATCTGTTTCTAGACAGTGCGTTTCTCTTGAGACCGCTTCATTCTTTCTACAGTTTATAGGGCCTTCAGCTGTGCCTGTAGTATCTCTGCATGCTGCTTTTCTTCCTGGAGCTGCGACTCCAGTGCCTGCAATTTCAGATTCTCAACAAGCTTCTCATATGTTTGGGCACTATGGTTACTCAGCTACTTGCACTCACCAGCAAGAGCCTTCAGTCTCTCAACTGCACTCCTGGAGGTTGCTTCCCTTTGGTCTCTTACATATTGAGGGGTTTCGGGTACTGCGTGTAGCTCCAAATTTGCTATGCGTTGTTGTAGCTACTGGATCACTTCTTCAAGTTGCACTACTTGTTGTGGAATTCTCTCTTCAGCCTCTACTTCTATGACTGTCACAGAGCGAAGCGCTTTGTTGACCATTTCTTTTACTTCGAGTTGCTTCGTGAGCAACTGTTCCTTTTCTTTCTACAGTTGGGATTTTTCTTCATGGAACTTTGATTGGAGAGCAAGCTTCTCTTGTTCTGCAGTACTGCGTTTATCTACAAGGACTCCTTGTACTTGTGTCAAAGCCTGGGTGGCTTGCACTATTTCTTCTTGCACTCGTTGAAGGTGAGCTTTGACTCTATCAACTATTTGGTGGATTTGAGATGGCTCATCTCCCAGTTTTGGTGTTCCTAATGGCAGAGGCATAGTGGAGACTGCGCGGTTAGACTGTAGTGCTTGCTGTACTCCTTGGAGCTCAATCTCGATTCTATTTTACATCGCTTCCTGTTTAGCCTCTTGTTTCTCTGCTATCTCCAGTGAAGCATCATTCAGGGCCGCTATAATGAAATCGAAGTCATCTGAGGTGAGGATAGTCTACATTTTGGTCATAGAAGCTTTCGATTTCTTCCAGGAGGAAGGCTTTGGGGGGGAAACCTTCCTTTTCTTCGAGGGGTTCTCCTCATCTCTAGGCGGTGTAACCTCACCTTTCTTTTGTTCAACTTCTGTGCCATCTATCTCTCTGCCATCACCTCCTTGCTCTGGTGAGATGGAAGCAGTCTTCACGGATGCACTTTCTAAATTCTGAACCTCTTCAATTTTCTTCATCCTGCTAGGTCTAGGTGTATCCTGTGCAGTTTCTGGACTGTCTATATCGGATATCTCCACAGGGTCTGCTAGAATGAGGAGGTCCTCCGACCAATCCTTGGTGATCTCGTCCAAGTCCTCCTCTGTTAGGTTGTAGTAGGATTGAAGTTGCTGCTTGTGCTCGTCAGCGTGCACTGTGATATAAATGAAATGGCGGTCTGCGCTGAATTTCATCAAAGGTCAGAACCTGTGTAAAGTATTCAGGGTTATGCGAGGCGCAGACTGTATGTCTACCTTCAATTGGTTGTAGTATGTGTGAAATACAACATTGTACTGCCATTGTTTATTCATGTTGCTTGAATACCACAGTGTGTTGAACTTCACAGCCAATGGTTCAAAGGGCTTGATGTCCGGGAAGGTTGCACCTTCCAACATCTCCCAGGCAATGAAAGCGATCACGATCAATAGCCAGCTAAAGTGAAATTCGTACCCTTGATCCTGGGTTTCTCTGCAGTCAAGTTATAATTGGTTCACCAGGTACTTCGCCCAATTCATTTGTAGGCCCTCTGCGCACTTCCTTGCAAGGTCAATTACAAAACCAGTGACCTGGGTGGGTCGGTTCTTTTGTACTAACTTTCTTGCGATCAATTGATAGGCGAGGCACACTGCACCGCTCTGGATAGAAGCTACCTTGTAGCCTCGTGTTCCATTCTCGACATCACCGTATGTGTCCTTGCTCCTTTGTGCGAGAGAGCGATCCATTGTTTTTCCAGGATAGAAATCCCGTGGGTCAAGGCCTTGCATACTTAGCCCTGTGATCTGATTGATCAATGTCAGATCCACTGTTATGTGACAGTTTAACCATAGATAACCTCCATGGTAACAAGACAACAACAATTTGACACATGCATTCATCTCCTGGTGTCGTCCGAAGTGCGAAATATTCATAATGTTCAGCAGGGTCGACTGCGCGAGGTTATGGGTCCATGACTGAGGGACGATCTTCAAATTCTTTCCCTTTGTTCTGCTCAGGTACTTATGCGGGGTGAGCATATTGTAAACATTCCTGTCGCCGAGGTTGAAGTCGCGAAACTTCAATGCTGCAATCTTTTCTTGGTCTGCGTGAACTACGCGTATCCCTTTTGGGAGGTACACAGTGATCAAGGCATACTCAAAGTCTCTAGACACACTGTCTCGATTTATTCCGCTGCTCAGAGGTGGTAGATAGGCGGGTAATATGATTGGAATCAACTTAGCATTCGCAAGATCATCCCCGTGCTTAGTTCGATTCTCATCTAATGGCTGGGATGGTCCGACTCGAGAAGTTGATGGAGAGGCTGGCGATCCTCTCATGGATGATGCTTGTACACTTGTGGATAATCCTCTCTCCGACATGACTCTTTCAGTCATCAGGTCAAGGAGTACTTCTGTCACTGATTCTTCGACTGCGTTGAGTTCCTCAGACATATGCGCTCGAGATTAATTAGATCAGGGTAAAATTAACTTAGACACCGCAGTGAGATAGAGAGCAAGAGCGCAACAATCACTGTATAAATTTGGCTTAGTCTGTGGGCTCAAATTCTCAATTAGCAAAAGTGTTCTCGGTGCATGGCGCGATGCAATAAATAGGTAACTCGACAACGGTTCACTTGCAACGAGTATGAAGCCTTCATTAACCCTATTATGTCCGTTATGGCGCAGTCCAACGGTCTGATGATGAACCATAATTTCCTTTTTGCCCATTCGGAGTGTCGATCGAACGGTTATAATGTCCCCAATGACTATATTTCTTCGCCATGGCGGAGTTCCATGTTTCTTTATTCTGATATCCCGACGAAGTTCCAATTTTGCAAATTTCCCTCCTGCGAAGTTCCCTCTGGAACTTTCTGTAACTTTTCAATCTTATCCCTCTTCTTACTTAGCTTCATGGCCTTCTTTCTAGTGAGCTTTGTCTCGGTATGTCTTTTTCCATTCTGATTCTTATCTTCGTTTGACATAGTCACTGCGTGATGTTGAGATTCTTTCCTAGGATTCAGGGGTAGTACCTCTTCTTTATCTGGGGTAGGTACTTCAGTCTTCAATGAGTCCTCTAATGTTCTTGCAGCTTCGACATCTAGGCCTCTAGTGTTAAATAGTTTCGATCTGTTCTCCTATTCTTTAATCAAGTGTGCGATCCTTTTGGTCATGAAATCTTTTAACTCTTGTTTCTTCTGCTCCAAATTTTTTTCTTATTCCTTTCGTCTAGCTTGATCTCTATCAATCCAAGGTTTTCTTAGTAACATGGTAAACAGGGCGCTGTCTTCAATAAATTTAATAATATCAAAATCTTCTTCTGTCGAAGTTCCATTGGCATTCATAGATATCTGAGTGAGCTTTCCACACAGGTTTACCAGTTTTCCTCCGAATAATCCTACTCCTCCTAATGAAGGAATCATAGCAGGCCTCCCTGTAGCTTCCCAAGTTCTCTCTCTCTCTCTCATGATATTCACCGTTGTCTCTTCAACCATAACACAGTCAATGTCAAAGTCTCCTATTCTTGCTTCGATGCATTCTTTTTCTTTGAAGATCTCTGATAATATAACATGTCGGTGGTCATTTAGGGTTTCTTTCATTTGTAACAATACTTTCTTTGATTCTCTCTGGGATTCTGCTATTTCTGGATCTGCCTTAGGGTTTTCCTGGTTCAAATTCATTCTTTCAACTTTAGCAATCATTCTAGGGCATTCCAACACTTCATGGTCCATAGCTTTGCAACAAATACAACTAGGTCTTCTTCCAAGGCATTCCTTAGCAAGATGTTCTGGTTTTATGCAGCTGTAACAATGGGTTAATCCTCTCTTTCTTTTAAATGATCCCCAACTTCTCCTGTACTATGCACTATGAGCATAGGAGCTAACCTGCAACAAATTCTTTCTAGGATCCTGCATCCATTTGTTAGTCCAAACATTCTTTCTATGCATAGGTATAACACATATTTCACTATTCTTGTCAGATCTATTAATATCAAATCTTCCTTCATCTATCAATACCCTATTTTTCGAACTAGGACAAACTCTATTAAACATACCTAGATCCATACTCTAGAAACAATTTTTTTCACTTATCTTACTTCTACAGAGCACAAAGCTTCCAGATCTAAAACTTTTCACTATTCTTACCTTTATTAGAGCACAGAGCTTGCAGATCTTACCTCTTTTAATCAGAAATTCTCACTTTTACCTTTCTTAGAGCACAAAAATTTCAGATCTTGCTTCTCTCCTTCAGATCCGACTTCTTTTCTTCAGATCGGGCTTCTTTCTTTTAGCACAGAGCTTTATAAATCAAGTATAATACTGCGCACTAGAGAGACAAATCTATGCACAGAGCTTTCACAACTTCAGCATGAATCTTTGCACAAAGCTTCTTCTTTCTCAGTTCCCAACAATCATAGTTTTGGTCCCGACAATGGAACCATTATTGGCACAGGGGCAGACCTAGGGTTCAATGCTACAATAACACACCAAAAAAACCCTAACTACCGGCCCTTTCGACAACACCTGAGAAGCAGATGAAGTCTCACCCGAGGTAGAGGCAGGGGTGGTTGCGATACTCAGGTGTCTGCAACCTTAGCTGGGACACAAATCTATGATTATGATACTTAATAGAGCACTTAGCACCATTTGATCCTCAATATGCAATCAATATCTACTTCGTTGATAAAACAGAGCTTCACAACATTCACATTGATCTAATGTAATTAAGCACTTAGCACAAACAGATGGATCATATCTAGCAGAAGCAAGCACTAAGCACATTCATAGAAGTCAGATCTAACATTCATAGCACAAAGCATAAGCAGATCTATCTATCTATATCAAAGCACTTAGCAAGAGAATTTATAAACACATCAAGACAAGCACAAAGCGGAACAACACAGTGTTTACGTGGTTCACCCCCACCTTGGGGCTACGTCCACCAAATCTTCTTCTTTATTGTCTTCAGTCAATAGGTTACATGCACAGAGCCTCTGAACCCTTCTTAGCATAGGACATAATATCTGCGCAGCTCGCTAGATCCTTCTTCCTTGCGTTACAACACAAAGCCTTCCACTGTCCATTACAACCACTTGCACTTAGCTCTGTAAGTCTCTTACAGTCATGCACAAAGCACTTGCAGACTCTACTTGCACTTAGCATACATTCACATCACATATATGCACCACCACTTTTATCTTAGCCTAAGCATCTATTTATATATTACAAAATAGGCCTAAACATGGGTAAACCCATGGGCCGACATCCCAATCCTGTTACATAATCCCAAAAACCCAAAAAGGACCCAAAAAGGACCCAAAAAGGGGCCGAGATCCCATGATCTCCACTTCGTCATGCGCTCCTCCTTCGACAGGCCGTTGAAGTCCAAAATAGGTCAACATGACCAAGAATCTCCCAAATCTTGGTCAAGGGCCAATAGTGGCCCGGTATTTAACATAGCCCAATAGCCATCTAGGGATAGGTTTTTTAACTTCCTCAACCCTAAATTGTGGTAGGGTTTTGAATCTTCTAGAAAATTCTTGAAATACCTCCCGTGGCTAGCCCCATATGCATGAGTATGGGTCTTGACATGACATCCTCTCGTACGCTGGTGGTGAACACAGTAGGTCAACTTGAAAGAGGCATAACTTTTGCATACGAGATCCAATTGACATGATTTTTTCACCGTTTGAAAGGTATCGGTGTGTAGAATAGTGTCATGGGGTCTAAGCTATGCTTGGAAAGTTTTAACCCCCAAATGATATTTGATTCCTTAAAATGGCCCCAGAAGGTTTTACACCCC
Source organism: Picea engelmannii (assembly GCA_009831015.1). Taxonomy (NCBI): domain Eukaryota; kingdom Viridiplantae; phylum Streptophyta; class Pinopsida; order Pinales; family Pinaceae; genus Picea; species Picea engelmannii. The sequence goes on along the minus strand of ML786458.1, from coordinate 707,679 downwards.
AATTTTCCAAACTGGGACCTACCACTAAAATGGACCTGCAAGCTCATTCCTAAATATTTTCCACTCTAAAAGCATCTATATAGATGAAAAATAATGTAATGGTCCAATCCAGATCATACCTCCCCATTTAAGGAGGATTTTGGTCCCCAAAATATTTATTTAATGAGGTGAGGAAATTTTTCCACTACATTCTCCCTGGAGTACCACTTTGCTTTCCTTGGAAGTTTTCCTTTCAACCCAATCTGCCAAAGTTCATGTTGCCCCAATCTTGTAGGTATGGACTGCTTTTGCAAAAATGTGTCCTTTGCTAACTCTTCCTTAGCATCTGCTACTAAGTCCTCTATGTAAGGTAGGACCTCCTTCTCCTCCTGATCCAACATGGAAGGCTCATAGAGTTTGAGATTATCCACACTCACTACTAAGTAAATGCACATGTATGAGGGTAGACTGAGTCTACGAGCATTATTTCCCACCTTTTCCAATACCTCAAAAGGACCATACCGCAGAGCCTTGATCTTCATACCAGGACTCTGTAGCCTTTCCTTATTCAGTTGTAACCATACTCTGTCTCCCACTCTAAATGTTCTTTGTATTCTATGTTGGTAATGTCTAGCCTTGTACTTTTCATGTGACTTCTTCAGTGTCTCTTGTACTTGAAAATGGATCTACCTCATCTTCTCAACACTTTTTTCTACTTTTAATGCATCTCCTATGAGGTCCTCCCTCACTCCTCCTTGTTGTCCATATACAACATCTATGGGTGAAGGTTGAAAATATCCAAAGCAAGTTTCGAAAGGTGACTTACGAGTAGAAGTGTAGACTGCTCTATTATAAGAGTGTTATATATAGATCAAATTTTCATCCCAGGTATTTGGATGCTTCTAATTGTAACCCCTCAAAATATGCACCAAAGTCCCGTTGACTACTTTTGTTTGCTCATTTGTCTGTGGATGGAATGTTATAGATCTCATCTACTTAATGTCCATCATCTCCCACAAAGTAGTCCAAAATGCACTAAGAAATATGGTATCCCTATCTAATATGATGCTCCTTGGTATGCCAAAGTGCACCCACACCTGTTCAAATAACTTGTTTGTTGCTTCTTGTCTATTGATGGTCTTTTTACAAGGCACAATAATGCAAATTTTTCTAAGCTTGTCAACTACCACAAATAGATAGTCATGTACCTTCCTGGTTGTTGGTAAAACTCCCACAAAATCCATGGAAATACTTTCCCAAGGTCGAGTGGGTATAGGTAAGGGATGGTATAGAACTTGTTTCCTGTTACTAGGTTTGTTGGTACAACAATGTATACATCCTATAATATACCATGCTACATCTTGTTGCATTATGGGCTAGTACAAATACCTCTATAAGTTGGCAACCGTCTTCCCAACACCAAAATATCCTGCAACCTTGGAGGTGTGAGCCTCTCTGATAAGATGAAATCATTCACATTTAGGAACACAAAGCTTATAAAACTTGTAGATTAAACCATTTTGAAAATGATAGTCCACCTTGTTTTCACCTTATTCTATATGAATTTGGCCCTGTAGCTTTTCAAACATCTCCTTGAAGTCATCATCTTCTGTATATGCCTCTTTGTATGCATCATGGGTAAAAGGATCCATGTGCATCAAAGTTCCCAAAGCTGTAATATTTGATGTGGGTGGCCATGAAAGCATGTATTCCAACTTGTTTGTGCTACCCTTCTTATACTTTGTGACCAAATGAAACTTCTATAAGAACCCCATCCATTTGTAGTTGTTACAAGGAAAATCACTCTATGGCATGGGGTAAACCACAACAGACGGAATGACTGCAGAAATCAACTCTAGTCTCAAGTATGCTATGTAAACAAATATGCTAACAAGACAATATAAAGAGCCTACCTCGTCCGGATGTTCAAAGAAGACCACCATTGAGCACTCGACTTAAAGCTATACACCTACAACTTGTCCTCAACATCCAAGATACAAAAGCATATGGTGATAATATATACAATTAACACATATAATAGAATAATCCATCAATATTCATAACAAATGTACCCATGGAATAACAATTCAAATATTTTCAAGACATTATTTGGATGAGAAAAGATTATTTCTATTAAAATATGATCAACAAAAGTGTATGAATTACAAACTTTCGTGTCGGCACGTCTTAGAACCGAGAAACTAAGTTGCTTCCAGACGGGCCTCCACCACTTCAATCCTCCACCAAAGGCAAGCTCATATAAGAGAGACAATGAGGTTCTCTATCAAAGAGGGAAGAGCTTGGGGGACAAATGGATGCAGACTCAATATGAAGTGAACAATTTCTCTAGAGTAACTTTGTTCTCAAAGTTGAATTCTTCTCTCTTCTCCACAACTTGGATATGGCCCATTTATAGCCTTCAAATGGAACTGAAGGGCCAAGTTGGAACATTTCCAGTATATGGAAGGTCAAGGATCATGGATCTTGTTACGTGACATGGAAACCCGACACCATTTTTTAATTTTGGGCACAAAACCCTATGTACGCGGGTTGTAATGGTGACACCTACATATACACATGTTGTATAGATGTTATGGAGCGTATATGTGTAAAAATAATATTTTTAGCTCTGGGAATTGCAAAAAGGGACTTCATGTCTGCATAGGGAAATGGAAAATCCCTTTTGATAAAGTTGCATGGGGTGAGGAAAATCTTGCTATAACAAATGCCCCCTAATGTGCGAGGTCAGAGGAGTATCTGCGATGGATGAAATACATTATAATTCCCAGAAGTAGAGTAATGGAGACCCAACTGGACGAACTAGATGCTCATAAGAATATTACAATCCATAATGACTTTGTACACATGGCTACCAATTTGAATTACACTGCAGATCCATGTGGAAATATACCAACCAACTGTTCATGGACATGAATAGGAAATACAAAGGTAGATACATGCCATAGGCTATCATAGTCACGAACAAGGCCCAATGAAAACCAGTCTCAAAATCAATCTGAAGATATCTATATACAATGGAGTACAATCTGATCTCCCACGATCATTGAAGTCATATAGGTACTAGTCCAATGAATGATAGAAACAACTTACGAAAGTTGTGACTATGAACTGATGTCTTCAAGTCTTCTACACGATTCACCAAAGGTGCAAGTCTACATCATGTGAATAAAGGAGTTGAGGTCGAACATAATGAGACTTCATTTGATTACCAGTCATTAAGGTATACCATTAAAAAACGCGAGACAACCTACCTGTTAGCACTAGAAGTCATCTTTAGATTGCAGAGAAGGTAAGACCAATACCCATCAGTTTATATGCCACATTGAATTAATTTAAAGAGGTCGAATGGGCGCAGACTCAAGATAATATCGTTTTAACTCAGAAAACTAGACCAACATGTACAAGTAGTTGAGATCTTGATCAACTTCAGTCAGTAAGTTGTAGTATAGGTGAGTAGGAGGAAGAATTGGTGAGGAGAAGTGAACGAGACTGCTATGGGCATCAGGCCTTCCAGCAGCTCGGAGAGGAAAAACTCAAACTCAAGAGTAGTCTTGAGCTCAAGCTTTAGACACTGAAATATGTCCAAACAACATAGTTACAACAACAGAATGATCAAAGCTCCATCACCCTGCAACTATAACGACTCGACTGGATCTTCCATGCCCAAGCCATCCAGTGTAAGAGGGAAAAAATAACACAGGGAGCTGAGTAAAACCGATTACAATACAACTATATTCAAACCTACATTATAACAACATAACAATCCTCGGCTGGATAATCCATACCCGAGTGTTTCAACATAGATTTTACAGAGAGATGAAAAGAAGCCGACTTCTATTGAACAAGAAATCTCAAATTAAGATACATAACCAGAGAACCAGAGCTTCATCAAAACTTTACAATACGGGGTCCTTGCTCAACCATCGACCATAAAAAAATATAAAAAATTCCTACATATGCTCAGAATAATTTGCCATCAACAACAGAGGCGTGCCCAAGTCATTTAATTCAAGGCTTTATGTCTGCATGCTGTCTGACAGACTGGGCATGCAATCTTATGTCAGACGCGAGCTTTTTCCAGATGCAAATGTTCTTCAGAAGGGACCTGAAGAGAAAGAGACTTGATGAAAGTCCTTTTTGGCTTTCCGTTTATGCGGTGAGACAAGGTTTCAACCACCTCCCTCACTTTCATTAACTGTCTGCATCAGGATCAGGACGGGCCCGAGTCAACTCTGCACCTAGAAAACTTGGCGGCTTCACCCTACTCTTTTTCCATCTGGATCTTCGTCGGATGCTTGTAGGGAAGACTGACAAACAAATGTGGAGTGAGGTGATGGAGAGAAGCGAGGTGCTTGGAGAAAACCGACAGGCTACCATTAATGATCGATGACCATGTAGAAGGATGAGGGATAGAGCGGTGACTGGGAATGCGTGGGTGCCATAATTTCAGAAGTTGAGGTGTAGAGGCGCAAGGGTGATGTGACAAAGGGAGAGGACGTGGAGGTAGAGGGAGAGACTGCGGTGGAAAATTAGTTTGATGGGTCAGGGAGTGGAGAAAACAACACAGGTGGAGGTGACATGGAGTGGAGAGGAACAAGTGGCAGGAGGTGAGAGGTGACTTAAGGGAAAAGGGAGGAAGGTGAGTGGAGGAAAAGTGACAGGAGGTGAGAGGGAGAGATGGAAAGGGAGATGTGAGTGGTCAGGGGGGACACGAAAACATGATGGAGGTGACATGGGGGGGAAGTGGAAGACACATGTCGGGAGGCGAGAGGGAGAGATGTGATAGTGGGAAGGGGTCATCCACACAAGTGATTTGAGTGGAGGATAGGTGGCGGTAATGGGAGGCGGTAAGGAGGTTAGCTCGGAGGGGGGGTAGGTAGTAAGTGGTTTAGTGAGTGGGGGGGGGTCTGAGTTGATGGGGAGGTGCCACATTAGTGGGGGGCCCGCGCTAGAAAACCACTAACTCAGACCCCCCCCCCGTTAAAGGCAGAAGGTTAGGGGGGGGTTCGATATTGGATGAGGACCATAAATCTGAGCGTGTTATGCTCAGCCACCTAGATCTGAGCGCACCTTAGCACAATGTGCCAAGAGGTCAAATCACTCCCCCCGACCTTGGATAAACACATTTGTGGGTTTTTATCCTGCTTTCCTTCATTTTTTCTCCAAGAGGCCATTTCCTAGGGATAAAACACCCCCCTACCAACATATGTGCTAACATTAGGCTCATGGGGGATAAAGAACTCCTTGCAAGGCTCTAAGAACTCCTTTTTCATCTTCAGTTCCTCAATGTTGGGTTGTGGAGTCACTGCTAAAAAAACATCCTACTGAGGAATATAGGCCGACAAGCACACTATTCTAAAAACGAAAGAAAACACACATGCTCCAAAGGAGATTATTTATGTACACTCCTAGGCTACTTGATTTTTACAAAGTGCTAGGTGAAAGCAAACTTCCACCATAGCCATTGAAGTAACTTCCTAATTGGAAGACAATTTACTCTATTAGTGATTGATAACAGATAATGAAACTGTGCCAACAAATCGACCACATATTTCAACTTTCCTCTTAGTGCTGAAAGTAAGACAAGGTGGGGAGGCTTGAATGCCTAGAACAATTGAAACTCCATGAAGTCCCCTACAGGGTCATCAAATAGGTGATACACCTTACTAGATGGGTAACAAAAATCTTGCTCAGTCTTACAGCTTCTCACCTCTGGCTGAATGTCTGTGGAAAGCATAGGTGAGTGCTCAGCCAGAGGTGAGTGCAAGGCTAATGTAGGCTGCTGGTCCACTTCCTCTTTGTCTGCTCCAATATCATCAGCTAGATGAGGGCAAGAAATCTCTTTAGGTATATCCATGAATGAGTGCTTCTCCTTAACATGCTTCTCAATGATTTCTCTAGGCCCAGGATGGATGATTTCCACACAATGTTTTCCCTTAATGTATAAAGGAAAAGTCTTTATAGTATGGACTTGGAAATATTTCATATCTACATCGAAATCTGATTCATAGATGTCATACATAGGCTGGCTGCTCCCCAAGTTAACAAAATTTAAGGTAGGGGTCTGCTCTTTTACTGTCTCTGGACAGGAGACAAGATGCACATTTGGCTCCTCCCATTCTCCTTCATGGCTCTCCCAAGGATCAAATTCATAATCATCATAAACAAGAACCATGGAAAATATCTGCTCTTGGTCATCTTCATTGGGATATTCATTAAAAGTTGGCTACTCTAGTTCATTACTCGACATCACTCCTTCATCATGAGTAGGGCTTCCAAAATCATCCATTTCAAGAACCAAAATATCCTCTGCATCTCCTTCATAAGACAAACAAGCATGATCTGCCTCCAATTTTTCTATATTTGCATAAAGTGATTTTTCCTGCTCTATCAACTCACCCAAGGCATATCATTCATCCTCACAACCTTCATAAGAAACAACCATACTCTGAACACAGTCTCTATATTCCTCACAACACGTATGAAAAATTAACTCATAGGAATAAAACCTTTGACAATGCCTATTGAAAGCTGCATGAAACTGTTCTAGGGAGGAGATGCTAGCGGGGGGCAAGGAGTGATACCACTCATGAGAATCTCCCACTAATGAGAACATGAACATCTTCATAAGTAAATCCTCCTGATGTATTTTCCACTGATGCATGAGTTCATGAAACTCATGAAGATGCTCGACAGGGCTTTCATCTCCGTGTTCTCTAAATATGGGAAAAAAATCACCCCACTCATCCATAGTAGGAACAACATTGGGAAAACCAGGAATGACAGAGAAATTAAAAGGAGCAAACCTCCGAGCCAAGATGGATTTAATTTGAGAATATGACTGCTAAAGGCTGTGGAGTCACCACTGGATTCTTTAATCATGGAGTCGCCAGGTGAATTATGTGCAGTCTGAATGTGTTTGGTCTTTGTTCACCATCAAAGGCCAGATCTGATCATGTCATTCTCCTAGTGAGATTTTCAATATAGGACAACAACTAAAGCCTTCTTGAGGAATCCTTCTTTCTCAATGATCCTCTCTGGGTCAGCTTCAGGTGTAGCCAAAGGCAACTGTGGAGTAGACCTCGTGTGTCTGCCTCTAGAAGCCACAACCAAAACAGGGGAGTCAAAACAGTGGAGTCGCCAGGTGAAAGATGAAATATTTGATGTACTCAGTTATGATGCACCTTCAGAATCAATAAGCTTTGTCATTCTATCCCAAGGAAAGGTCTTCAATCATTCCCCAACAACGACGCCAAAAATGTTAGCACTAGAAGTCACCTTCAGATTGCAGAGAAGGTAAGCTGAGTACCCATCAGTTTATATGTCACAATGAATTAATTTAAAGAGGTCAAATGGGCGCAGACTCAAGATAATATCATTTTAACTTAGAAAACTGGACCAGCATGCACAAGCAGTTGAGGTCTTGATCAACTTCAGTTAGTAAGTTGTAGTATAGGTGAGTAGGAGGAATAATTGGTGAGGAGAAGTGAATGAGACTGCTATGGGCATCAGGCCTTCCAATAGCTCGGAGAGGAAAAATTCAAACTCAAGAGAAGTCTTGAGCTGAAGCTTCAGACACTTAAATATGTCCAAACAACACAGTTACAACAACAAAATGATCAAACCTCCATCACCCTGCAACTATAACGAATCGACTGGATCTTCCATGCCCAATCCATCTAGTGTAAGAGGGAAAAGATAACACAAGGAACTGAGTAAAGCCGATCACGATACAACTATAATAAAACCTACATTATAACAACATAACAATCCTCGGTTGGATCATCCATACTCGAGTGTTTCAACACAACTTTTACAAAGAGATGAAAATAAGCTAACTTCTATTGAACAAGAAATCTCAAATCGAGATACATAACCAGAGAACCAGAGCTTCCTCAAAACTTTACAATATGGGAGCCTTGATCAACCATCGACCTTAACAAAATATCAAAAATGCCTACATATACTCAAAAAAATTCTCCATCAACAACAGAGGCATGCCTGAGTCATTGCATTCAAGGATTTACGTCTGCATGTTGTCTGGCAGACTGTGCATGCAGTCTTATGTCAGACGCAAGCTTCTGCTAGACGCGAGCTTCTGTCAGACGCAAACGTGCTTCAGAAGGGACTTGCAGATAAACAGAGTTGTTGTCAGTCCTTTTTGGCTTTCCATTTATGTGGTGAGATGAGGTTTCAACCATCTCCCTCACTTTCATTAACTGTATGCATTGGGATCAGGATGGGCCCGAGTCAACTCTGCACCTGGAAAACTTTGCGGCTTAACCCTGCTCTCTTTCCATCTAGATCTTCATTGGATGCTTGCAGGGAATACTGATAAGTGGACATGGAGTGAGGCGATGGCGAGAATCGAGGAGCTTGGCCAAAATCGGCAGGATATTACGAATGATCGACGACCATGTGGAAGGACGAGGCGACAGAGTGGTGACTGGGAATGCTTGGGCACCATAATTTCGGAAGCTGAGGTGTAGAGGCGCAAGGGTGATGTGGAAAATGTAGAGGACGTGGAGGAAGAGGGAGAGAATACGATGGAAAAGGAGTGTGATGGGTTAGGGAGTGGGGACAACAATATAGGTGGAGGTGACATGGAGTGGAGAGGAATAGGTTGTGGGAGGCGAGATGTGGCTTAAGGGAAAAGGGAGGAAGGTGAGTAGAGGACAAGTGTCAGGAGGTGAGAGGGAGAGATGTAAAGGGAGATGTGAGTGGTCAGGGGGGACACGACAACATGACTGAGGTGACATGGAGGGGAAGTGGAAGAAAAATGTTGGGAGGCGAGAAGGAGAGATGTAACAACAGGAAGGGGTTAGGCATGCGAGTGATGTGAGTGGAGGACAGGTGACAACATGAGTGATGGCAGTAATGGGAGG
>ML786458.1:683361-698736 GCA_009831015.1 Picea engelmannii | reverse complement strand
GTCCGAGTTGATGAGGAAGCACCATGTTAGTGGGGGGCCTGTGCCAGAAAACCACTAACTCGGACCCACACTCCTCGTTAAAGGCAGGAGGTTGGGGGGGGTCCGATATTGGATGAGGAGCATAGATGTAAGTGCACTATGCTCAATCGCCCATATCTGAGCGTGCCTTAGAACAATGTGCTAAGAGGTCAATTCACTCCCCCCAACCTTGGATAAACACATTTGTGGGTTTTTAGCCTGCTTTCCTTCATTTTTTCACCAAGAGGCCATTTCCTAGGGAGAAAACACCCCCTACCAACATATGTGCTAACACTACCGATAATGAAAGCAGGTATCAAGGCACCAAGTACATTCTTACAAGTGTGAATAAAGGTGTTGAGGTTGAACACTTGAAGAATCCATCGATCATGAGACAATTGATGTATTCCCAATTGTCGATGGCGAGATAACCTGTCACTGATGACTGCAAGCCTCTAGGTACTCATAGGACTCTAGGCCTTGTTTCCAAAATATATGAGTTGAATTTGATGGAAGGAGACTCACTGAAAGGAGAGCATTAAGGCATCTCTCATTAGTCAGCACGAGGTACAAAGCAATAGATTGATGATTTCAAGGAACTCAGACAAAGAACATGTTCATGAACCAACGACCCTGTGCATATTTTGCATGCACCAGATGCAAGAGTGCACAAAAAAGACCCTTTGAATAGCAGCCAATAATGAAAACTGCCTACAAAGGTGAGGAAACCACCAATAAGGCTAATGGAATCTAAGACACTGCATGAATCCCAGTGTGTGAATATATTTCTTGTCGTCAAACACAAGGGAAACCCCTCAGTCAACGACCAATGAGGAGATGTCAACTGATGGGTTCAAGGTTACCTACCTATAATGAAAGTAGGACCAAAGTGAACAATAGGACACCAAATAGACATCCTTTCAAATCCAATTAATGAGCGTGAAAGAGACAAGTTCACTCGACAATCTTTTCAATTTTTTAAAAGAGATTAAACAAGACTCATGGGAGTCCCATAGGTATAAGTCAACATGCTTATGAGTAACAAATGAGGTTCAAACGCAAAGTTGTATTAGCTATAAGGGACTCTCGGTCCTACGAAAAAATCTCTGCATGGACACTGAATGACACAAAGGTTCTAACGAGGGTGCCCATGTTTGGTAAATCTCTACCATTTACTAACTACACTTCTAGTAGTAGACAGAAGGTTCCATGTCACTAATAAGTGGGTTTGTACCAAAGGCATATGGATCACATGCATCGGATAATGAAAAAATGAAAAAATGGATGGATGACCTATCCTATATGCTGGTCAAGAGGATACCTGCCAAAGTCATGAACGGGTGACAAAACACTAGAACCACAAGAAACCCTGGAAAAAACCACCAAAACCGACTTGTTCCACTGCACTATTAGTCCATTTAGGCCAAAAATTAAGCAAAACTATGTCAAGTGGGTAATTTTTTTTTCTATAAATAGTAAAATACATAACCAATTTACCATATCGTTTGTATTTTTTACCCAAATAGTGCATTTTAGACCAAATTTCCCCCAATCTTCAACTATCGATTGCGGGAGCTACGAGTGTTGCAATTGACAACCATTTAGACCAAGTAAGTCTTCTTTCCCTTATCTTCATTTTCATTGGTTTAAAATTTTAATTTAGGCTTCAATGTTTTAGTATTTTAGGGCATACATTAGAAACTAGGGTGTACACGGGCTGTAATTCATTGGGTCGCGTATACGCAGCCCTATATGTGACTGTTATCAAAACAGACCACGTATATGCATCCCTATACATGACTGTGTAAATTGTAGCTTGCGTATAAGTCCGTGAGTTGATTTTTTTAAATGATATTGATTCGAAATTTGATTTTAAACTTGCAGGATGGTGCTAGAGTGGAGAGAAAGAGAGCATGAAGAGGTTGATGCTGCATTAGAAAGAGATCCAGGGGCCCAATTAACATTAAGAAGATGCGGGCTATATAAATTTTGGGCTCTCAAAGGAATGAGGGCTCAAGTGAGACTACTCTAGATGTTGGTGAACTACTGGGATCTAGATATAGATGCCTTCAACCTCGATGGGAAACCATTGAGGATTGAATTCGAGTACATACACTTTCTGACATGATTATCACGTCGGGGTGAGGTGGTGAACCTCAAATCCTAGAGAGTTGGGAGTGGCATGAACATAGAGGACTACATAGCCACTCACTGTGTTGCAGGGACCGCGAAGGTAGGGAGCCAACTCCCAATCAGAGCGATCAAAAATCTGAGTCTCAAGATCACCATCCTAGTGTTGGCATGGATCACAGGGTCAGCCTCGTTGCATTAGGCATCAAGGCAACTTATGTTCTACTTGTTAGAGTTCTTGCGACCCATGATTTATGACTGGTGCACCTCATTGCTGGCCAACATGAAGAGCCAACTGACACACTAAAAACAAGGTAGAAAGAGGAACTTTGGGTTTGCGTCTATCTTATGTAGTTTTTTATTTGAGTGGGTTCTAGGCTTGGGCCCTAGAGTTGATATTGTTCCGCATGGAACTCACGATCCAACCATGTTACGGTGGACCGAGGTAATGAGGCGGTTGGGGGGTGGTAGGGTACCAACACCCTACAACGACAAGTTTTTCTTCTGGTGGCGTCGATAGGTGATAGATCTAGACGAATACCCATATGTAGGGATCGAATTTAGAGGAGATCCAGACATGCCATTACCACCAAGTTTTTCCTAAGGAGACATAGGTATGAAAAAGATTTTAAATATTTCCTTTTTTTTTGTATTTTTGTAAAAGAAAAAAACAAAAATATTTTTGAATGATGTCAATTACTAATTAAAATATGTATTGTTACGCAAATGTGGGTCCGTGACGACTAGATGGACTCCCACAACACCTACGGAGGCACCAAGGGGATGAGCCAACAGGAGGAGACACTGAGAGAGTGCTTCAAAATGTGTAGGGCAACTTGTCTCGTTTGACACAAAGAATTCCCATGGTTCAGGTAGAGGATTTGCCGGATGCAATGCAGTGGCAGGTGGTGTGTGTGCCCCGTTATTGGGTGTGACTCTTCTGACATCTCACAAATTTCGTACTATGTTATCATGACACACATCTGGGGCTAGAGGCATATATGCCATGGTTATTATATTGATCGACTGCATATGTATTTTGAGGGTGTGAGCCCCAATTTTGTACTATAACACCATATTTTTGGAGAAACGAAATATAAAAAACATTGGTCTTCGACTTTACTTATATTACAATGTGTACATTAGTGAATGTGTTTTCTTTTACTTTAGTTATATGACAAATGCCAATCTAAAACATAATTATCATATGCATTAGATACATAATTAGAACTTCGAGGTATGTGATTATAAGTAATAAAATCAAAATGTTGTTCCAAAAGTCGTACCCATAGGAATCATCGGAGTAGAGTAGGGTCTCACACACGGTAACTACCATTCAATTGACATTCTACTAACTGGGAGTCCAGGCGAACCTCTAAAGAACAAATACCATGTGAAATGGCATCACGTAAAATCTCTATAACAACACTATATTTAGCCACATTATTCGTTGATGGCCCTAGACAAACACCACCCGAAGACACCAATTGACCCTGGGGTGAGTAAACAACCCAAGTGGTAGAAGCCAAGTTCCGTGTATGATGACTAGCACCATCTACAAATCCTAAGTAAACCGAAGACTCCATTGACATTTGCCAACCAAGGGAAAAATTGATAAGCAAGCTGATGACAAAATGGAAAAGATATATACACTAAGATACACTAGTATACAAAGAGTTATGCCCAAGCTTGGGGCTCAAGTGTAATATATTTTCAATTAGAGCCCATTTCTGGGATCAACCAACATACTCCCTTCATAATATTCTAATTCATAGGCTCCTTTTTCTAAGACACGTCGCACGATACAAGGACCGTGCCACATGGGGTTGAGCTTTCATGCCCCTAGTGGTTCTTTGGCTTGGTTGTACAAGAGGACCAAGTCACCCTCAACGTACTGCCGAGGATAGACAAAATTATCATACTGGACATTGACACGTTGTTTATTCCCTTCAATAGCCATAGAGGCATATCAACGCTGCTCATCTAAGATCTCTAGGTGTACGAGGCGTTCTTCAATATCGAAAGTGTCAGGTAGAATCTTAACTACCAGTCTAAGAGAAGGGATTTCACATTCAATAGGAAGAATTGACTCCACACCGTGTACTAATTGAAAAGGGGAAAAATCGGTGGAAGTCTTAACCGAGGTTCGGTATGCCCAAAGCATAGGGTAAAGCATGAGACACCAGTCACATTTTCTCTGACTGATAGTTTTATGTAAAATGGTCTTGAGAGACTTGTTCATGGCCTCTACTTGTCCTTTTTCTTGGGGGTAGTAAGGGGAGGAATGACAATGTTTAAACCCCAGTTTCAATGCTAACTCTTTCATCATTTCATTTTGAAAGTGTCTGCCATGATCAGTGACAATATCACTCGGGATTCCGAACCTGGCTATAATTTGATTGAACACGAAAATGATGCAGTATTACCATCGGATTTGATTGTAGTCATGGCCTCGACCCACTTAGTAAAGTAGTCTATGGCCATGATAATATGTTGACGCCCCCCAGCCGAAATTGGGTTGCAATCCACAAAATCCACCCCTCACTTAGTGAAGGGATCAAAGGCGATGACCGGGTGAAGAGGGGATGGATGCGAGCGCATCTGCAGAGTGAACCCCTGGAAAGGCTGACACTTCTTGAGCTTCGACACAATCTTTAAAAATAGATGACCAAAAATAACCGGCTCGCAATATCTTTTGGGATATCGCAAGCCCATATAGATGACCACCACAAGCCCCACCGTGGTAGTGATTAAGAAAAAACTCAACCTCCTCGTGAGTCAAGAAATGACGCAATAAATTATCTATGCCTCGACGATACAAAGTGTCACCGACGATAAGGTAGTTGTTAGATTGATATCGTATACGTCGTTGATCGTCTCTTGAAAGATGATGAGAAAACTTCCAGGTTTGAAGATAGATCAAAATGTCTCCATACTAGGGGTCCGAAGACGAGACAAGGAATATGTGTTCATACACAAATGAATTGACATGAATAACGTCCTCATCTAACCGAGGGAAGTCCGATATTAACTCGGCAAAAACTAACGATTTCTTGGATTTTGCCAAAGCAAAATCGAGATCAAATTCTTGCAAGATGACAATCCATTTATTATATTTCCCCCCTATGATACTCCTAGTAAGGATGTATTGAAATGGGTTGACATTAGAAACTACGATAGTTTTGAAAATCAATGTATAGTTTCGTAATCTTTGAATCACATGTACGATAGCCAACACTAGCTTCTCAATGTGAGAGTACTTGAGTTCAGGGCTGACTAAGTTTCAACTAATATAGTAAACGATGTGCTCATGGAGCTCATCATCCTCATGAACTAAAACCATACCAATCGTCCCTTCAGAAGTGGTGATATAAAGCAAGTAATCTCTACGATAGTATAGAGGCTTCAACAGAGGCGTTGATACCAAGGATTTCTTAAGAGTATCAAAGGATTCCTGGGCTCGATCATCCCATATAAACAGAGTGTCCTTCTCCAAGAGATGCATGAAACCCTTAGTAATATTGGCCTAGTTTACTATAAACAGACGTAAGAAGTTAGCTTTCCCATGTAAACCTTGAAGATGATGAATGTTGCGCGGGGGAGGCAATTGAAGTATTGCCTCAAAATTTAAAGGATCCACCATGATCCCAGTCTCAGAAACTAGGAATCCTAAAAGAGGACTTGACCTATCGCAAACGATGCACTTATGAGGGTTTAAACGGATGTGATAATAGAAAAATCTCTCAAAAACTAGCCAAAGGTGGGTAGAGTGATCCAATCTCTTGCAAGAGTGAGCAGCTAGATCATCGAGGTAGGCTTCGACTATATGCTTGAAATTGTGAAAAGTGAAGGTCATGGCTTGTTGGAAGGTTGCTCCGGAATTTTTAAGACCGAAAGCCATTTTATGGTATGAAAAGGTACCCCGAGGACAAATACATCTTGTGTTATGTTGATCCTCGGGTTTAATCTGAATTTGATTGTATCCTAAAAATCAATCCATAAAATAAAAAACCTTGCTTCCTGCACACTCATCGAGGATCTGGTCAATGAAAGGTGTCGGGAAGTTGGCTTTAAGACAGGCGTTATTCAAGTCTCGAAAATACCTACACACACAGATAGTTCCAACTTGCTTCTTATTCATGGGAAGGGGATTGGATACCCATTCAGTCAAGGGAACCGGATAGATAAATCCTGCATTAACCAATTTCTCCACCTCTACCTTAATAGTAGGGGTCTTCCTAGGATTAACAACTCTAAGTCATTGTCAAACAGGTTTAGTATCCGAGTAGGTTTTAATCTCATGTTCGACAATGCGAGGGTCGATTCCTAGAATCTCTTCATATGACCCATCGAATACATCATGTAATTCTTTGAAGAGCTCGGTGTAGATCTGAATTTCTTTAGGCGAACAATCTGCACCAATATAAACATTTTCAATTTTACCAGGAATACGAGAGATGTCGATCGTGACAGTAGGAGAAATACTCGCCATGTTTCCTTCGACATAAATGTCATGCGTATCTAGTGGAACTACGATGTGATAGATTATATGTTGGAGTTACTTCACACACACCTAGGATTTATTTTTCCTAAGGTTTTTCCTTGTTTATTAGTCATAATTAGTCATTATCCAGTCTCCTATATTTTAGGGGAGAATATTCCACCTGGAGAATATTCTCTTTCAGTTGACACTTTAGTTTGACTAGTTGAGTTGAGTTTAGATGCTGCATTGGTTTTGTCACCATGCAACATTGGGATTATCAAAAAATAATGCACACTTTCCTTGGGATCCTCGCTAGACTGGCGCATTACCCTTGATTTCCTAAGTTAACTCCTCACTACTCTCTAGTCAATTAGTTAACTGAAGACTAGTGGACTAGTTAACTCAACTAGGTGACAATTCACTCCCGTAACTGCCTGAGAGACTAGATTAGGTGGCAGTTCACTCCTATAACTGCTGGTGTATGTCCATATCACTCTATACCACCACTATGGCGCATTGGTTCTCCTCCGGTGCGCACTCATTGAGTTATACAGAGTATATCATGTGTAAATTATTAATTATTCATAACGGTTAATGAGAATTCTTTCATTCTTTCTCTCCTTCTTCTTATTTCTCCAATTCTCTCTGCAAATGTGTGTATTATTGTTTAGCTAGATCTATTGTGTGTAGGTTCAACACATTTACATGGTAACAAATCCGACGGATTGCTAAGAAAAAGATACACCAAATGTTTTTTTAGGTACAAAATATTGAAGACAACAGAAAGATGGATTTCCAAAAAGAATTCATTCTTACACCTTACAACTATTTTGCATGGAAGGAGAAAATAACCATACATCTCCGAACCAGAGGGTTGTACAGGTTAACCTTGAATACATATATAGAACTGACATCAGTCATAGAAAAATCCAAGTACTTAAATCGCATGGATGAGGCACTCAGAACAATTTGCAATCTTATTTCTCCCAATCTCCTTTTTCACATATCTTCCTGTAAGACTCCCAATGAATCCTGGACCACCTTGGAAGGGCTCTTTGGAAAACATGATGAGATGAGGGGACACATGTTGGAGGTGGAGCTACTCACATTGGATCCAAAAAGCTTCAACAATATCCAAGATTTCTTTACAAAATTCAAGGATTTAATGTCCCAACTCAAAGCTTGCGAGGTTGATAAATCGAAGGAGTGAAAAATGGTTCTCACAATTCTCTCCAAGCTTGGTCCTAAATTCTCTATATTCGTATCCACATTCCATTCTGTTAGATTCACCTCCGAAGCCACCTGGAAGATGTCTTCTCCTGAGGACTTTATCGAATCCCTGACACAAGAGCAAACCAAGCTCATCAACATGGGCACAATCAAAGGCCCAAGGGCGCATGCACTCACTGTGCATGATGAAAGCCACAAATATCATAAATCTAAATATAAATATAAACGAAAATCTCATGCAAATATGAAGAAGGAAGGGTACACAAAACTCTTCACCGACGCCTCTAGATACAAAGGGGAAAAGGGAAGAAAAGGGGAGAAATGAACGTATTGTCACAAAGGATTCCATTCAAAATACGCATGCAGGCAAAAACAAATAGATCTGATGTCTCAAATACTCCAACAAAACAACCTTGGATATCATATCCCCGAGGGTGCCAATAAGAAGAAGCCAGAAGATCCGAATTCCAAGAAAGGAAATTCTAGCCATGCCTTGATTGCCATCAACTCCTCTCCCGATGCTTGGATCGTAGATTTAGGAGCATCACATCACATGGATGCCTCAAAAGTAGTATATTCTTCTTTGGGTGCATGCAAAGGTCCTCCTATTTTGATGGGGAACAACTCTTCTGTTGAAGTCACCAACAAAGGAAGGATTGAACTCACCAACGGAAGCTTCGAGAATGTGTTGCACGTTCCCAAACTTTCCGTCAACCATCTCTCCATGTATCAGATGACGAATTCTAGCACTAGAAAGAAAGTCATATTCACACAAAATTCTGTGGACATCTATTAATGCAAACCAACTCCAGGGTTTCTATTGGTGAGGTAAATCATTAGTCTAGATTGTATACTTTTTTCTGAATTCATTGACCCTGATTTTTCTTTACTGCTTACTCATGCTGATGAAAGTAGTAGAATATGGTATGAAAGGTTTGGACATTTGAATTTCAGATACATACAATAACTTAGCAAGCAAATATTAGTCAATGGTCTACCAGACATCCATTTCTCCAAGGGAGTATGTGAGGGATGTGTTCTCGGAAAACACCCTCAAGAGAAATTCGACAAGGTAAAGTCTCAGAGAGCCTCCTCACCTTTAGATATGATCCACAGTGACCTCATGGGTCCTTTTCCACATCCATCAATCAGAAAATTGAGTTTTGTTCTCATTTTTGTTGATGATTTCTCATGTTTTACATGGATCTACTTTCTTAGGAAAAAATCCGAGGTCTTTCAACACCTCAAAGATTTCAAAGACTTGGTTGAGACACAGTCCAGAAAGAATATCAAAGTCCTCCGAACTAATAATAGGGAGAGTATGTAAATCATGAGGTCCATAATATTTTCCATGAGGTATGGATTCAGTTGCAACATACAGTTCCCTATACTCCGCAGCAAAACGGAGTTGCTGAGCGGAAAAAAAAATCTCTAAAGGATATGGCATCTTCCGTGCTACATGCAAAGTCACTACCATAGAGACTATGGTCCGAAGCACTTAATTGTGAAACATACATCCAAAATAGATCTCCCCATAGATCTGTCAAAGATAATACCCCCTACGAGGCTTGGAGTAGCCTCAAACCAGAAGTGACCCACTTTCACATTTTCGGTTCACGTGCATAGGCCCAGATTCCCTCTGAAAAGAGGAAGGCACTTGATCCATAGAGAACTGACTGTATTTTTGTTGGATATCCCGACAGCGTGAAGGGATATAGTATTATTGATCTTTCCTCGAAACTTCTCATCATTGAGCGTAGTGTCCAATTCGAGGAAAGTGTCTCGCATGTACCTCAACAACCGCATGAAGACACCTTCATTCTTCCACCTATTCGAGATGATGAGCATGCACATGAAGAATCTTCTTCAGATGAGAGTTATGATTCAAAGGACTCTGATGACTTAGATTTAGATTCAGTACAGTTGGATGCAAAGTCAGAGCATCCAGATGCAGTTGCAGATCCATAGGAGAGGCCCAAGTGGGCACAAAGTACTCTTCAGGATGCATGGGATCTCGTTGGTGATCCAGCCGATACTAGGAGGACTTGATCTGATTTTGAGGACCCTCCTGTTGCACTCAATGCCACTGAACCATTTCCCTCCAGGCATCTTTTCTTGGTTCAGTTTTCATATCTACAATCTTATGGTGAGGCTGTTGGAAATACCTTTTTGGAATCCGCCATGTAGGAGGAGTACAACTCCCTCATTGAGAACCAAACTTGGGATCTGGTTCCCCTCCCTTTTGGGAGGAAACTTGTCAGATGCAGATGGATCTACAGGACCAAGAGTGCAGTGGATGGACATATTAGCAGATACAAAGCTAGTCTTGTCGCCAAAGGATTTCAACAAGTTCACGGTATTGACTATGTTGAGACCTTCGCTCCAGTAGCGAAAATGGATTCCATACGATTGACACTTGCCATTGCGACAACCAAGGGATGGGAAGTCCATTAGATGGATGTGAAGAATGCATTTCTTCACGGTGATCTCTCTAAGGAGATCTACATGGAGTAACCCTAGGTATTTATGCAGCACTCATCTTTGGTCTGTTAACTGAAGAAGTCCCTTTATGGCCTCAAGCAGGCTCCTAGGGCATGGTATGCCAATATGGACTCCTACCTATTGTCACAGAACTTTGTACGTTGTAAATCTAACCCGAATGTCTACATGCTTAGGACGTCTGATTCAATTCTACTCTTAGTTCTGTATGTTGATGATTTGTTGATCATCGGTTGCTCGAATTCAGCCATTGATGCAGTCAATATGATTCTACATGACAAGTTTTTGATGACGGACATGGGTTCACTACACCTCTTCCTTGGACTCGAGAACAGTCAGGATGCATCAGGCATCAAACTGTCTCAGTCCAAGTGTGCACAAGATCTCCTTGAGAGATTTCACATGATAGACTGCAAGTCTGCTCCGACTCCTTTCTTATCAGGAGTCAAACTTGAGGATGGAAGGGAGACTCCACTAGTTGACAACACACTGTGCAAACAACTAGTGGGGAGCTTGTTGTATATCACACACTCCAGACCAGACCTCTCCTATGCAGTTGGCACAGTTTCCAGGTTCATGTAAGAGCCGCATGAGCTATATTGGAAGGTTGCAAAGCATATCCTTTGATACGTATAGGGAACCATAACCTTTGGGATTCATTATGCATCTGAATCTACATTAGATCTCATCGGGTTTACTAATTTTGACTGGGATGGCGATAGCACTGATCACAAGTCCACATCTGGTTACTCACTCAGTGTTGGTTTCGGGCCTATTTGTTGGTTGAGCAAGAAGCAAGATGCCATTTCTCTATCTTTAGCCGAGGCAGAGTACAAATGGGTAGTTAACATAACCATTCAGGCTATGTGGCTACAACATTTTCTCACTGAGTTGGGCATTTAGTTTCATTGGTCGATCGTCATCTGGTGTGACAACTAGATCACTCTGAAGTTCTGCAGAGATCTAGTTCAAAGGCAGTAGATGAAGCACATCGAGATCCACTTTCACTACATCCAGGACTTAGTACATGAGGAGATCATCAACTTACAATTATGTCCTTCAACAGAACAGACGAAAGACATCTTCACGAAGACCTTCACTCATCAGAAGTTCCATTCTCTGCGAAGTCATCTTGGAGTGAAAGACACAGTTGCCTAGAAAATGTAGTTCTTATTTTTACATACACTGCACCATGAGGGGCGGGTTTTCCCATGAGGTTTTCCCACTTTACTCACTTTCTTCAGTGTATCTTTTGTATTTGGGTACCTAACATGGCCTTGTTGCCGGGACCCATTCTTTATTTTCACCATAGTGATGTTCAGGGGGGGGTGTTAGAGTTACTTCACATACACCTAGGATTTCTTTTTCCTAAGGTTTTTCCTTGTTTATTAGTCATAATTAGTCATTTTCCAGTCTCTTATATTTTAGGGGAGAATATTCCACTTGGAGAATATTCTCTTTCAGTTGACACTTCAGTTTGACTAGTTGAGTTGAGTTTAGATGATGCATTGGTTTTGTCACCATGCAACATTGGGATCATCACCAACTAATGCGCACTTTCCTTAGGATCATCACCAAACCGACACATTACCCTTGATTTCCTGAGTTAACTCCTCACTATTGTCTGTTCAGTCAGTTAACTAAAGACTAGTTGACTAGTTAACTCAACTAGGTGGCAGTTCACTCCTGTAACTGCCCGAGAGACTAGATTAGGTGGTAGTTCACTTCTGTAACTGCTGGTGTGTGTCCAGATCACTCTAGACCACCACTATGGCACATTGGTTCTCCTCTAGTGCACACTCATTGAGTTATACATAGTATATCATGTGTAAATTATTAATTATTCATAACGGTTACTGAGAATTCTTTCATTCTTTATCTCCTTCTTCTTTCTCCAATTCTCCCTACAAATGTGTGTATTATTGTTTAGCTGTATCTATTCTATGCAGGTTCAACACATTTACACTATCTTTCTCAATGTAGATCTAAAATCGTCTTGTTCGATCCTAACAAGCTCTGGGAGGAAGTAAGAGCGATGATGCATATCATCCCATGGCCTATCCGAACCATTCATGGACTATATGATTTCTTCATCCGAAGGTAAAGTATCATTGAGGAAATCATGTGAGCAAGATGATGAAGTGGCCCATACGGGTTGGAGAACAATATCCTCCTCATCTTTTTGCAAGGGGATAGGATTTGGGTCGACAATAGAGTCGAGAAAACCTGATACACTATCTCTGCTGCTGACAGTGGCATTTCCATTCCAATATGTGATTGACCTTCACAAGACAAGGTCGGGGAAGGTAGGGTCCAAGGATCAGTAAAATACGAAGTGTGGAAAGGAACAAACCTCATTGACGAAGAAAACCTACTGGACATGGCATAGATATGATGAATTGGTGCCACAAAATAAAAGGTACCCATAAGGGAGGAATACATTCCGACACCAATATCCTCAGTTGTCGACTGAGAATTGTCGATCATGGGGATCGAAGGTCCAACTAATGCATTGGGGCTAGCATGCACAAAGGACAACTGATCAATTGTCACGATTTTCCCATCGCGAGGAAAACATAAAGTACGAAAAATAGACGATACGACTGCAGTCATAGCATAAGTCGAGTTACGCCCTAGTAATAAGTTATAGTCAAGGGGCGCATCAACCACCTAGACATCCACCTCCACTATCTTTCCACTTAACTAGACCATAAAGGTAGGAAGGATACCCTAGGGATGGAAAGAATGACCATCAAGTGTGGTCAACATATTCAAAGATTGAGAGAGGGTTGGAGAGCCAATGGCTTTCCAACAGGTTAGGGACATCATGCACATTGCAACACCTTCATCGATAACAATACGTTTGATGGTATAATTTGAGTAATCGACATGGATTTGAAAGGCCACGTGGTAATGAAAGCGAGGCTTCACATCTGTGACGTCAAACTTGATAACCTTAGAGCCACAGGGGTATAGAGATGCTAATGCATATAACAAGGCATTCCTCTGTGAAGGACATCCATGGAGTACCTCCAAAGATGACATTGTGGAAGGGGTTTGACCCAGATCCTCAACAATAGAGTAATTCTTAGCAACTCTAGCATTAGGGTTTTGGGTAGAGCATCTGATTACTCCTTTCAGAATATGAGGTAGAGGCTTTGGATTTTCGATCTGTAAAGACGTCTCCGGAGGAGGGGGAGACTCTAGACCTGGAATAACCCGTGAAGAACTATAATCGTGAGACCGAGTGGCTACATTAATATGAGACTTGACCATATTTATTCATAGATGGTCACCGTCATGCACCGGTGGGTTTTGACTCCCACTCACCGCATTTACGACATTAGAGGAGCTCAAGGCCATGTGCTGATTATGCAGAAAAGGGTTAGTCAGCACAACGAGCGGTAGAGATAAAATCCTCGCAACTTCCTCGAGTTTGGGGAAAAAGTGGGTAAGGTGATCATCAGTATAAAGCTTACAAAGGAATTTCACCTTCCACTTCTCTTTCTTGACCTCACCAACATTAACCTTCAATCTATCATTGTTGGTGTTGTCCTTGGGTTTATTATCATTATTCCTCCCACCCTTACGATTGTTACCGTGTCCTTTCCTTTTAGTCCCTCCTGGTTTCTGGTTACCATTTAGGTTGATCGATGACTGCACATAATTCACATCTGTCGACTGAGTGGGAGTGGAGGAAACAAGCAAATATTTTCCTCCTACAGACTAGCTTAGAGACAACTCTTTCAACTAGCTTGTCACCAAGTCTGTAGATTCAGCATTTGCGGATCCTATAATGCCATCGAAATGAGGTATGGGATTTTGTCTAGGGTTGTATTTTGACCTCGGTGCGTCAGGAAGAATTTCATATAACATCCTAGACTTAGCATATATGAGATCTAACTGTTGGGCTTTAAAAATTGCTTCTTCCTCAAATGTTATCCCGGATGTTGAAACATCCTTTGAAATATAAGGCAGTAAAGACTTAAGAAACCATTCCAATAGGAACTTTGGAGGAATGTAAGATTTGATCAACCTCTTCTGTCTATGCTTGTAATGCTCCCAACCATCAACCCCATGGTCGTCCAACATTACTACGCGGAATAATAATCTCATACTTAATACTATAAATAAGACATATACATTTAAGTAAATGAAACACATTTAAACTTAGAGTAACCATAAGAATTACTACTATTATAAATAATCAATGGCTTTAACATTAATTCGTATGCACAGAAGAATACATGATAAATATAAATACACAGACATGCAGAAAAGTAATTAAAACATCATCTGGCACTTATCTTTGAAACAGTGGTAATTCCACCAACCAGGTGCAGGCCTTCCACGAACCTCCCAGCCTTAGACTACACTGCTCATCGAGCTCAGTAGTGGGTCACCCCCGAGCTAGGACTAAGCTCCACTCCCAAGGTAAGGAATCCTAGGCTAGTCTGAGGTTACAGGGAAAACACACAGTCACAAGGAAGGAATTTTCTCCCAGGAACCACTCATAATCACTGCCCACAGACTCTCCTTCCCCACATGCCTGTTTCACCCCAGGAGTATACACCTTCTCTGTCACCTAGATAGTCCTTCGACTTCTAACCTCCCTTGCCTTGGGTTTCAGCAACAGACTGGACCGGAAGTCTTCGAGCTCTGTGGCAGCTACAGGTTTCCTTCCAGGAGTTCTCTCCTTCCTCTGCGCACTCTGTCACCTGAAGAGAGTTGCTCACATGCCCAACAACCTATTCTTCCAACTTCACCACCTCTCTCACCTGGAGAGAGTGTTTTACTAACTGGCCAACAAGCCACACACAGTCTAGCACTGCGTGGCCACAATAACCCTCGGGGAAAACAGACGTGGGATTTCCAAACAGGATCAACAATGACAGGATGGTCTCACAGTTATGGCTTTGGGATAGAGACTCCACACACAGGTTCGATATTCTCAAACAAAGGATACATCAGCTTTTCCAAAAATCAACACAGGCTATCCCCGAAATCAACACACA
>ML786458.1:648792-683333 GCA_009831015.1 Picea engelmannii | reverse complement strand
ATGAGGTCTCTTGCAAGGGTCGGATGGAAAGTACAGTTTAGAAGATGCATGGGGATCTTCCAGAGGTCAGATAGGTTCACGCCCAGGCAGTCGAGGGTCGAATCATGGAGGAACCCCCACCATGGCTCATCTCAACTATTTTATTTGCATGGGATTGGGTTGACACTTGTCACCCATGAAACTACATGCATTTCTTCAACATGCATTCCTTCCATTTGGAAGTTGCTTGTCTTTCCAAAAAGAACTTAGGATAAAACATAATATTCACATGTCTTTTGGAATAATATTTTAATATTATTCCCCAAGGACTTAATCCCCTAGGCTCAACACTTGGCCCCTCTTTCCACCTTCCAGCCCCTAATCCCTTGCCCACTCTATGGAATCTTAGTCCCCCATCACTCATTCATTGTGGTCAGTCTGCATGTGGCAGTGTTTATATTTTATTATTGTTTCGCATAAATACAGGTACAAAATCAGGCTCTTGGCCTTCAACACTTAGGCTATTTTGCCTAACAATCACATAAGCCCACTATCTTATATAAACTCGGATCACCAGCCTATAAAAAATATTTACAATTCATTTCATAAACAATATTTACAATAGGGATTGGCCTTGGGGACATTACAATCCCCCTCCCCTTATTTCTGCACTGTCCTCAGTGAAAATTTACACTCCATCTGCAATCTTTTCAAAATTTTCAAAAAGATGTGGGTACTCTACCCGAATAACATCTTCATGCTCCCATGTCACGTCCTCAGGACCGTACCAGGTCCACTGGACCTTTACAAGCTCTATGGCTTGATTCCAGAGCTATTTTCTTTTCCCGTCCAATATGCCCACAGGATGCACTTGCAGGACACCTTCTAGTTCCACTTGAATCACATTCCAATCGATAACATGATTAGCATCAGGTATATAGTTCTTAAGCAGTGAAACATGAAACACATTATGTACAATCATAGATGCAGGTAATGCAAGCATGTATGCAACTGGCCCAATCCTTTCCAGGATTTCAAAAGGCCCACAATATCTTGCTGCCAACTTGGCGCAACTTCCCAGCTTCAGGGAACTCCTGTTAGTTTTCACTTTTAGGAAAACATGATCACCCACTTTGAATTCTCTGTGGGTTCTGTTCTTATCAGCATAAATTTTCTACCTGTCCCGGGCAGCTTTCAAATTCTGTTTAATTCTTATCATTTGGTCTTCCATCTCTTTGAGCAACTCTGGCCCAACTATTTCTCTGTCAGTTGGATTATCCCAGCTCACTGGAGTGTTGTACTTTCTTCCATAAAGTGCTTCAAATGGGGTCATCTTCAACGATGCATGATACCCATTATTGTAGGCGAATTCTACCAAATGCAGGTAGCCTTCCCATCTTGCTGGTTTGTCCATCACATACATTCTCATCATGTCCTCTATTACTCTGTTCACCCTCTCTCTCTGTCCATCAGACCCAGGATGATATGCTGTACTAAAATTCATATTCGTTCTGAATCCTTTGAACAGTCCTTTCCAGAAATTCGAGGTGAATTTCGGGTCCCTATCAGACACAATCATTTTAGGAATTTCGTGCAAGCGTGCCACTTCTTTTAAGAAGATATTAGCAACATATGCTACGTTGTGAGTGGTTTTCAGTGGAATAAAATGGCCAGCTTTTTTAATCTTGTCCACCGCCACCATGATCGAATCATACTGCTTGCTCATTTTGGGCAATCCTGCAATAAAATCCATGGTCACCACTTCCCACTTCCATTTCGGAATGGCTAAAGGCTGCAACAACCCTGCTGGGTGCCTATGCTTAGCCTTAACTTTCTGACATTCCATACATCTGGCGATGTATTCAACGATCTCCCTCTTCAAACCTGGCCAAAAGTAATGGCTTTTGACTGCTGCCACATTCTTCTAATATCCAGGGTGTCCAACATACGTCACATTATGCATTTCTTTTAGAATCACAAGTTTCAATTCCTGGACATTGGGTATATACACTTTGTCTTTATACAGAAGTAATCCATGAGCTTCCAAGGTGTAACTTTCCCTTTTCTGTGGCCTTTCACTCTATTGTAGCTTTGCTACCAAATCTCTGTACTGCAAATCGACACTTGCAGCTTCCAAAATTCTATCCTTAATATCCGTCCTGTACATGCTAATGGCTGTAGCATGTAATTCATGCACCTTTCTACTGACTGCATCAACCACCTTGTTTTCCTTCCCTTTGATATGCTTGATATCAAATTCGTATTCACACAGAAACTCCAAACACCTGCTTTTTCTAGCATTTAAGGTTGGCTGCTCAAACAAATATTTCAGACCATGGTGGTCTGTTCTCAATTCAAATCTTCTTCCCATGAGGTAATGTCTCCATTTCCTCAGAGCGTGGACGATTCCTACCAGCTCCAAATCATGAGTGGCATAATTCTTTTCATGCTCTTTCAATTTCCTAGACTCATAACAGATTACAAATCCATCTTGGCTGAGAAATCCTCCCAACGCTTCCTTACACGCATCTGTGCACACCACGAAATCCATATTTGGATTTGCAATTCTCAGGATTGGAGCACCGGTTAACAACTGTTTCAATCGTTGGAAACTCTCTTCACATTCTTCAGTCCACTGAAACTTTTTCTCCTTCCTTTGCAAGGAAGTGACAGAGTGAGCTATCTTTGAGAACCCTGTGATAAACCTTCTATAATAGCCTGCTAGACCCATAAAGGATCTAACTTTTGTCACATTCCTTGGAACTGACCATTCTCGGATGGCCTCAACCTTTTTAGGATCCACAACGATCCCTTCTTCTGAAAAAATATGTCCCAAGTAATGGATCTGTCTTTGATAAAATGAGCATTTGCTCAACTTGGCATACAACTGGTGTTCTCTCAACACTTGCAGCACCATCCTCAGGTGTTGTTCATGCTCTTCCTCTGACTTGGAATACACCAAGATGTCATCCAGGAAGACTATGACAAACTTGTCTAAATAGTTCCTAAATACACCATTCATCAAGCACATAAAAACAACAGGTGCGTTTGACAATCCAAACGGCACCACTGTGAACTCGTAATGACCGCACCTTGTTCTAAAGGTGGTCTTGCTGATATCCTCATCCTTTATTCTTACCTAGTGATATCTTGATCTGAGATCTATCTTCAAAAATATTTTCGCACCCTTCAGCTGATCGAAAAGATCATCGATCCTCGACAGAGGATACTTGTTCTTGACAGTTACCTTGTTCAACTGTCGAAAATCAATGGATAGCCTCAACGTCCCATCCTTCTTCTTCACGAAAAGGACCGGGGCACCCCAAGGTGACATGCTGGGGTGAATGTACCCCTTCTTCAAAAGCTCTTCGAGCTACAATTGCAACTCTTTCAGCTCTGGCGTACTCATTCTATAAGGATCTTTCGACACCGGAGCTGCTCCAGGCATCAAATTTATAGAAAAATCGATGTCTCTCTTCGGAGGTAGTCCAGGTACCTCCTGAAATACATCCTTGAACTCTGTGAGTACCTCATGGTCTCCAATTCTTGAGACTTCATCACTAGATGCTTCCTCGACACGGGCTGTAAATAATTAACATCCTTTCCTGTAACACTTCTTCAGCTGCATGGCTGAGATTTCTCTAACAACCACATCTCTGGGAATTCCTTGGACTATTTTTCGATTTCCCTCCTCATCCAGGCATGTAAACCTCTTGTTATGACAATCCAAGAGGGCATGGTGCTAGTCCAACTAGTCCATCCCAATTAAGTAGTCATAAGATCCTAAAGGTAGAACATTCAATTCGGCCTTCGTGCTCAATCCATTCATGTCTATCGAACAAGATTTAACCAATTCAGTGACCTTCCTCTTGGTTCCTGTAGCCAACTGCACTAACCAAGACCTTTCATGTTTGCTTCTTGATAAATGCAAACTTTCCACCACCCTAGGATCTACATAACTATGGCTAGCCCCAGAATCAATTAAATAATAAATGGTTGGTTGTTGATCATACCTTCCACTTCAATCATGTGCGATTGAAATTCTTCTTGCTTGTTGTCTAGGGCTGCGTAGATCCTTGGCATCCCACTGCCCATATCCTCCACTGTTTCAGCTTGCTGAACATTGTGGATGGTTCTCGCTTTATCTTTTCTGTGGGGGCAGTCCCTGTACCTATGGTTCCCTTTACAGCCCCAACACTCCATAGGTGGCGGTCTAGGCATTTGTTCACCCACCTCAGCCTTCCTGGGCTCTCTGAAAGATGGCTATCCCCGAGGACTATTTTTGAAAAAGGGAGGCTTGTTTCCCTTCTGCCTCTGCTCTTTCCTGAACTTCTTCTGATCATCCCAAGCCTTCCGAAAAGTAGGCCTTTCTCTTTGCTGTTCATATAAGAATTTTTCCCTTCTTATTGTTTCTTCCATAGTCTTAAGATCATCATACTAAATCCTATCACCAATAGAAGGTGGCAGTCCACTCATATATCTCTGAATCTTGACAACCTCATCTTTGATGAACGAAACATACTTCAGTAGTTCCAAAAACCTCTGTTCGTATTCATCGATGGTCATGTTGCCCAACTTGAGTTCGAAGAACTCCTTCATCTTTCTTTCATAGTACCTTTTGGTCAGGTATTTCTTCTCGAAACACCTCTTGAACTCCTTTCAAGTGATATCTTTCTCTCTGATGTGCTGCACCTGCACAAATTGATCCCTCCACATGAATGCTTTTCCCTTTAGTTGATACATCGCAATTATTCCTTCTGTATGAGGGGAATAATTCTGCAGTTGGAAATATTTCCTCATGCCTAGCAACCATGTTTCGACATCTTCCTCCTTCTTATGTTCTCCATCGAATGTTGGAGGCTTGGTATTGTTCATCTCTCCTTTCAATTCATCCCTTCCAGATGTTTGATGTTTTCTAGTAGGGGACGGGCTTGAACTACTATGTGCTTCCCTGCTGGAATGCTTTGGGGAGCGATGATGATGTCTGCTACCACTCCTCGATCTTCTTCTTCTCTCAGGGGTCCTGTGACTCTCTGTCTTTCTTGAGCCACTCCTCTTCTCCAACTTCCTTTCTATGATTTCCAGGTTCTTCAACATTTTTAAGTTGAATTCTCCCTGCTGATCCCTGAGCCTCATGAAATTTCAGCTATCAGCTCGGTGAGTCTGGGCATCTTTCTGCAATATTTCAATGAGTTTCATCATATATCCTTCCTTATCCATCTCTTTTCCGTTCCCATTAGAGTTTGATCCTTCAACTCCCAAGTTGACATCCCTTCCTACCCTTTCGTCCTCTGTTTCGGAGGAAATCTGTACCTTTTCCATTTCCATACTTAGCGTAGATTCATAGTTGACCTGACACTCATTGAACTTTGCGCACACAATGTGCAATCAACCGAAGTTTTTCAGGCCCTTAAACCTTCAAGAAACTTACAACACTCATAAACCAACATGAACAAGAAAAATGTTTCGATTCCATTAAGTTTTCTGAGATTTGTTTGGCTCTGCAAATTTCGGGACTTCTGGTTTTGGGGTCTCGGTCCACGAGACTCTCATACTTGATTTTGGGTGATAGCTCCCTCTTTCTCCCTACCATCATAACCAAAGGCACCTTTCACAACTTCGCGATCTCGCGAGTCGAAGACCCTCGACTCTTCTTCCTCCAAACGTCGATACCCGAGATGCGATACGGGTATGGATCCCTCCTCGCTAGTGCCTGCTACATATAACTGTAGGCTAGGGCTAAGTTCTAGCACCTCTCGCAAGTCATGAATTCGTGAGTTAGAGTGTTGAGCCCTCGTGCTCCTCCTTTGCGAATCCCAAATTCCTGATTTACTTTACCCTCCAAGCCCACACAACACAACTATCTCCACATCTACAGTGGCAAGTGGCACCCTCAGGAGGGTCCACGTTATTTATGGTGACATCATCAGGTACCACCATGCTCACTTTTATTTTGTCCCACTGGCACGTGGTACACACCCATGTGTCCACGTCCATTCCAAGTGAAATCCAATGATTAGACTTTTCTCAAATCTACGACGCATATCCTTTCGACGTTTCAGAGTTTCGGGCATCGGGAGTTTGTGCATCCACACCTCTTGAACTTTCATTTGCTGAAATCCCAAAATTACTGTCTACCCCTCCACTTGATCCAATGATCAAGTTCCTATCTTATGATCTACGGTGTAGATCGTTTCAGAATTTTGGGTTTTGCTATTTCACGACTTACGAAAACAAGGTTCTTCCCTTTTGTTTCCCAGGTGCCGAAACGTCATTCGACAACCACGTGTTCCCTCTGATGGATGGTCCCGATGAATTCAGGATTTCACGTATCGCGATTTCCACATTCCTATGCAACTCGAAAGGGTTTTTAAACCCTGTGCACGTTTTCCAGATCTGACGGTCATGAGGGTTCTCCTTTTTCTCGAACAGATCCTATGGCTCCCACACTTTGAGTGTGGAGTCCTCTCTCCCTGTGGCCAGATGCCAACCCGACTGCGGTTTCATAACACCACTACACCTCTTGATCTTGGTAACATGGTCAAGTAACTCCTTGACACTCAGGAGCATTTAAAGGTCTGAAATTGGTCCTCCAGACACAATTTCTCCTCAAACCCTCGATCCAAAGACCACTCAACTAGCCCATATAGGCTCAGCTTCAAAACCTTGGCTTTGATACCAAACTGTAACACTCCCGACCATCAACCCCATGGTCAGCCAACATTAATACATGGAATAACAATCTCATACTTAATTCTATAAATAAGACATATACATTTAAGTAAATGAAACACATTTAAACTCAGAGTAACCATAAGAATTACTGCAATTATAAATAATCAATGGATTTAACATTAATTTGTATGCACAACAGAATACATGATAAATATAAATACATAGACATGCAGAAAAGTAATTAAAACATCATCCGATACTTATCTTTGAAACGGTGGTAATTCCACCAACCAGGTGCAGGCCTTCCACGAACCTCCCAGCCTTAGACCACATTGCTCATCGAGCTCAGCAGTGGGTCACCCCCAAGCTAGGACTAAGCTCCACCCCCAAGGCAAGGAATCCTAGGATAAACTGAGGTTACAGGGAAAACACACAGTCACAAGGAAGGGATTTTCTCCCAGGAACCACTCATACTCACTTCCCACAGACTCTCCTTCCCCACATGCCTATTCCACCCCAGGAGTATACACCTTCTCTATCACCTAGACAGTCCTTCGGATTCTAACCTCCATTGCATTGGGTTTCAGAAACAGACTGGATCAGAAGTCTTCGAGCTCTGTGGCAGCTACAGGTTTCCTTCTAGGAGTTCTCTCCTTCCTCTGTGCACTCTCTCACATGGAGAGAGTTTCTCATAGGCCCAACAACCTATTCTTTCAAATTCACCACCTCTCTCACCTGGAGAGAGTGTTGTACTAACTGGCCAACAAGCCACACACAGTCGAGCACTGCGTGGCCACAAAAACCCTCGGGGAAAACAGACGCGGGCTTTCCAAACAGGCTCAACAATGACAGGATGGTCTCATGGTTATGGCTTTGGGACAGAGACTCCACACACAGGTTCGATCTGCTTAGATAGATGATGCATCGAATTTTCTAGAAATCAATACAGGCTATCCCCGAAATCAACACATAGACTTCGCTCCCCCCCGGTTTCAGAATGGCACGAGGTCTCTTGCAAGGGTCGGACGGAACATACAGTTCATAAGATGCATGGGGCTCTTCCAGAGGTCAGACGGGTTCACGCCTAAGAATTCAAGGGTTGAATCATGGAGGAACCCCACCCATGGCTCATCTCAGTTGTTTTATTTGCATGGGCTCGGGTTGACACTTGTCACCTATTGAAACATATATTAAATTTTTTATCTTCAAAACTAAAACCTTCCTTTTTCGGGTTTCGGTTTTTCATGAAGCATAACCCTCACTATCATTTCCAAAAGGCCGGTACCGAAATATCAACAAGTTTTACTCTTTAAATAATAAAAGGGAAAAAACCAAAAGTGTTATAAAAGTCCTGACATGCTTTCTGTAAAGTTATTTTTTTTTAAACCACGAAAAGCTTAAACCCTAAAGGAGTTAAGACTAACCTTTAAAAATTTTTTCGGGGTTCAGGGTTTACTGAGAACATATGTTTTAACACATTTCCAATCATGGAATCCCGATCCCCGATTTCCCGAAATATCGAAGTACTAATTATTAAAGATTACATTAATCGTATCGCAATTTCGGGATACGGGGTTCAACGATAACATACCTCTTGTCAACACAATCCCCGAAATCACGAAACGCGAAATCCTGACCCATAATCTATGTTTAAACTGAATTAATCCTGTTTTGGAAGTTAGTCCTTAATCCTGATTAATTAATTCAATAATACGAAAATGGAAGGTTTAAGTTAATCATATCGCGATTTCAGAAATTGGGATTCAGCAATGACATACCTCTTTTCAACACAATCCCCGAAATCCCGAAATGCAAAGTCTCGACTCTTAATCTGTGTTTAGTCTAAATTAACTCTGTTTTGGAAGCATGATTAATGACAATCAAACTTTTTAGGTTTGTTCTTGTTTCGGTTTCCGAACGAATGAAATTTTCCGAATTTTGAATTCAAAAGCGCCAAAATATGACCACTTTAATAAAGGATAACTGATGATATGTGACACTAATGCGTATCTTAGTAAATATCCACTGCATTCAATGTATTGAATTCTTTCCAGCTATGTCAGTACCTGCATCATTAAATGAATTAAAAGAGAGTTTAAAGGTCTGTGTTTTGCAACATATTCTGTTTCATACTATCAAGCGTAAGACGCATTCAACTGAGCTCATACAGTCTTTTTCTGTGACAGGTTTTTCATCTAACTTAAATTCATGGAACCAAAGAAAGTACCGAAGAAGAGTGAAGATACAGAGGAAGGAGATATCATATCCGACAGTACGCCACATGCTATAGACTCAATTAAATCTTGGACACAAATCTCAGAATTCCAGGAATACGAAATCAAGAATTCTCCTACTGATTCCGAGAATCACTTTCAGGATATAGCAGAATCAGAGCTTCATAAGATTGTAGCACGCCCTCGGCTTATGGCGTACAATGATATGATCAATTGGGCCTTGGAGAAGGTCGATATCCCGACAAGAAGTATTTTAAACGATTAAGGGGTCGTTGTCGGCTCATTCAGGCCAGAACATATACAAGTAATGTATAAACTCTGACCAAATACTAAGTACATTTATAATGCCAAGTTTTTAGCTAAATTTCAAAGGAAGGAGTGTACTGAGGCAGACCGAACTTATCCCAATTTAATCAGAGAATGGTGGAGATGTCCATCGAAATTTAGGGCTGATAACCATGGGGTTTATGCCACAACATCTTTGAACGAATACATGGTCTATGTAGCCATTATGCTATGTAGGATTTTCGAGAAAAAGAATCCCTTCCATTTTCCTGCAGAATGGGTGCCCTTTTTGGAAGAAGCTTCAGAATGATACACTTTTAACTGGAGTAATATTTTGTCTAATATCCTAGCTCAAGAAGTTTCAAATTACAATGTTGCAAGATCTAAAGGTCAGCCAATGGCCTTTTACATGTCAGCGTACATTATGGATTCAATCTGCTATGTGACTCCTTTTCCCTTGATGAATTGGAGTTGGAACATAACCTGCCCCGAACCCATTCACGAGTATCACTCTGTGCTATGGGAAGAAAATGCTAAGAATGCGTTTTATGAAATTTGTCATTTTGTAGTAATCCCATTGCATAAAATGTTTTATGGCTATGAACCCCCTCACATTTCTGAGTCTGTCTTAGAAAATCTCAAAGAAATAGCTGACTGGTTTGTTGATGAAAACTTCTCTTATATTAGGGTTTATGGGTGCTCAATTCCCCCTCACGCACTTCCGAAATTCCTCCTGGACAGACTGGTATCGAGGGAGGCATCACATAAAATAGTGAAAGGTGGTATTGGAATAGAGCTAAAGGTGGCTCAAAAGAAATCCTAGCCAACCTTCCCTGTGTCTGTCGAGAAATTTTCATTACTAAACCTAGGCCATTCTAAAGTGGAGTCTAAATCACTAGAAGAAATAAAACTGGTAGATATTGAGCATAGAAAGCATGACCTTTATAAATTAGTAAGCAGACATTTGATGCACTGTAATATGAAAGCTTATGAGCATGAAAAATCTGTTTATGATGATATATTCAAGGAGGTTAAAACTTATAAGGAGGTATTGAACAGGGTACATGACTTATCACCCAACTTACATACTGGTTTCATGTCCTTCCAAAGTCACAGGCGAAGTTGTTTGCCAAAAATTTTGCAGGGTGAATCCACGACCCCTCCTCCAGAGCAAGAAGGGCCTCCCCCAGGTTTTGAAATAGATGTACAGGATAAAGAAAATAAAGGAAAAATGAAGGAGATTGAAATACCTTCACAAGAAACAGAAGTTCCCCAGATAGAAGAATTAGAGGCAGGGAAGGGAACGGAGCTAGAAACATCCCCAGAAATCCTTGATGATGTTCCCAAAAAAGTAGGAGGAACAACATCGACCGAACTTGGAAGTCCCATTACTTCTTTGACTCCATTGCAGTCTACCTATGGAAACCCCCAAGAGGGAGCTCTATATGTTAGTGATATTGAGCCTATTTCTGGGGACGAGATTCCTTCATTCGATTATTTTTTCAATAAAAAAAGAAAGGCTATCCTAAAACAGGAAATGCATCTGAGAGGAGATATGATTATTAAAAAGCACAAAATCATTATAGATGGACAAAAACTTAAAGAGGGAGAATTCACTACAGAGATAGCAAGCACAATGGGAGCCTTAGCATCGGAAAACTTGTACTTCATGGGCAATTTAACAACTATGTTGCAGCAGAAAGATTAGATGATGGCTCAGCTACAAAGTCAGTTAAAAGAGACTGAAAGAAGTATCAATAGGGAGATAGACCAAGGTCTAGAATGAGCCAGATGCAATGATATTAAAGAGATTAAAAAATTTAAAGCAAGCTTAGATGAAGCAAACCTAAAGATACAGGCCAACCAAACACATGCCTTACAACAAGAGGAAATGAATAAAAAATTATAGAACAAGATTAGTTCAATCCAAAATCAAGTGGTAGAGATGGAAGATTTCCAAGCCGAGGCTTTGGAAATTCATGCAAAAATAGAAAAAGAGCAACATGGATTGATCTCTAAGCTAGAAATTATTCAAACTTACTTTCAGGAGACAAGCAGATCCTTGGAGAATATTCTCCTAAAGGAAAGAGAGACAAAAGTGGCCAGAACCACTTTTCAAAAGGCAGTGACTCTTTTAGCAAAAGAGAAAATCGGAAAGACTCATAGGTTATTTGTTTCAGAACAGATCAAAGGGGATATAATACTCAAGGTTTGGGAGGCAAGCCTGACCGAAAACAAAAAAATAACCAAGGAGGTTAACGATGATTGCCAAGAAATTTTTGATCTTCTAGATAAGGATTCATTAAACATTGGAAATTAATATTGGTAAACATCAGTTAAGATTCAAGGAAGATCTGGAAGAAATTCAGATAGAGATCTCACAGATAAAGGTAATTGATATTACAAAGACAAATAAGTGGATGGTGAGGCCAAATTTAAAGTTACAAGATATTGATTTTACATGAAAGATATTTGAAGACCGTCTACCAGGGCTACAAAAAAAATTCTTCCTATTCCAGACAAAAGATATTCCAGAGGCTCCTAGAGTGTTGGTGCACCTCCTGGGAAAATGTATTGATTGTCTCAAAAAAGAAGAAGCAACTTCATCAACAAAGAAGTAAAGTATTATTTTGAATATTTCATCATCTAAATTAATCAAAGAAGATAAAAATAGAAATACAAACGGTTCAGTATTACACATCCATGTAACCGTTAGTCCTCGAGAGTTAGTTAATCACCAACAGAAAAAAGGTTGGGTGATCATGTATAAATATAATTTTGGAAGACTGAGAAAAGGCTTTTTGTTTTTTGGGAGCCGATTGTATTAGAAGATTTCCGAGTATTAGAAGCTATGTGTTCCTTCACTCTGTTTTCAATATATTTCAATATCTTTTATTCCATGTCTTTCTAATGAATGATCAACTATAGTTTAATTAAAAATTCTACTGTAGTTTGAATTTATTTGATTATCTAATCATTTACAGTTTTTCCCCTGTGATTGCTATCAACAGTTTCAAGACCTGTAGGTCTGTTGGATGGTTATATCTTATAATTCATTAGAAATTTTGTTTTTCTTCCCTTCTTCTATTATGATATGAGATTCTTTCAAGATTAAAGCCTCATATTCTCCAACAGTGTTTCTTTGTGTTTATTTTAATATTCTCAAATTAATTCGAGTACAGGAAATGGCCTTTACTGTTATCATGTTATTATTTTGAGTTCAAAAATTCCTTTTCTATTTCATCCCACAAAATTGAAGCACAAAATTTCTAAAATTCTTTATAATTTAACAAAATTTTAATCCTCATGACTGTTCCAAGTAATAAACAACCTAACATAGAACCCGGCCTACAGGATCAAACTAGCATTGCTTTGAACTTATTTAATACTATCCTGCAAACAACAACTACTCGAGTCAAATTAGAACGTTCATGGGAAGTCATTGAGAGAGAAATCAACATCCAAGAACAATGGGAAGCTAGACAGAGACAGTTGAGAAACCAACTCTGATTTACCCTTCATAATTGATTCTTACTCCTTAATTCTCTTTATTTTTTGGATGCCTTGGCGGTATACTTTAGATCCTTAAAGTATAAACTCAGGAACAACATCTTTTTGGCGTCGTTTCTGGGGACGAAGAAATGAAACTTTTCCTTGGGAAGAATGACATTGACGCTTTCTTTCTTTGATAGTGAAAAAAGATAGAAAAACCTTCTAAGGCTACCTTTATTTTTCACTTGGAGACTCCACAATAAGTAAACTGGCTCTTAGCCGAAAGAACACCAGAAACAACTCAGATGACAAGAAAACCTCACCAGTATCTGATCCGGAAAAGATTTTAAAATCCCAAAGATCCCTTAGACAAATCATTTCACCTATACATACTATTTGTCAGCCTGATTTTATGCAGTTGAACGTTTCGGAAACACTTGAGAGATCCGTATTGCTTCCCCTCTCATACGATACATTCTCTTTTCCTGAGGTATTTTCCCCAGATTTCCATGAACCTTCTCCTCACACATTCTGAGCTTCAGCCTCAAATCTATCAATGGCCGCACATGGAGGTGCTGGAGTTGGAGGTGGTGCCCCAGGAGGACCAGCAGGCGGCCAAGTACTGCTTCCTGTAATCTTCGCTAAGGTAGCTGCTAGATATGCCCCCCTTTTCCTCCCAGTTCCCCTACACGACCTTCCTGAAAATTATATGAAAAGCCTTCCCAAATTTACAGGGGAAGGATATTTAACCACTCAAGAACACATAAATTTCTTTGACCAATTTGCTGACATCCTCGGAATCGAACACGAAGATGCCTATTCTAGACTCCTCGTTCAGACTTTTGAAGGACAGGTGAGGACCTGGTTCCGAGCCTAAGCAGATGGATCTCTAAGATCCTATGAATAACTTGAAAACACTTTTATCAGACAATGGGGGGAAAGGAGGGACCACCTCTATTACCTAACTGAAGTTGGAGCCCTTAGAAAGAAAAACTCAGAGTCAGTTCTTGAGTTCATGCAAAGGTTTAACAAGTTGTATAATAAAATTCTGGTCGAAGTTAAACCTTCTCAACCTGCAGCAAAGGTGACTTTCGTTGGAGCCTTTGATCCTAATTTCGCTCTTTTATTGAGAGAAAGGAGATCAATAGATCTCATGAAAATGCAAGATGATGCTCTAGAAATCGAATCGAACATGATGGCATCAAGGAAGTTAAAGGCAAAAATAGAAACCGGGAACAAAGAGAATAGGAAATTCAAAGAGCAAGGTGGACTATCAGGATCAAGGAAATCCTCGGGAGATAAAATAGACGAGATGGCTAGGTTAATTAGAGAACTTTCAAATAATATCTCAAAAATGGAACTAGAGAAATCGAAAAGGGATAATTTTCCTAGGAAGGATTTTAGAAGGAATCATGATCCTCAAGCCCCACAGAAAACAATTAAAATGAGGATAAAAAAATCCCAACCCCCTTCAAAAGTAAAAACTTCATTGGAGAGGAAGATCTAGAAGATTTTGAAGAGTTTGATGAGGATATTAATAATCTTGGCGACGATAATAAATCACCTTATTTATCAAGACAAGATTATGAAAAATCCTTAAATAACGAAATTAGATCAGAAGATAATGTTAGCAACTATACGTCTAAATATTTGGCCTATTAGGGTATCGCAGATGATATTATAGCTGAACTACATGAGAAATATAATTTAAGACCTAGGAACAAGAGTCTTCCAACCGTCCCAACAAAAAAGATATTGGCTAGGGGCGAAACAGATGAAGTAGCTCCAAAGGTTGTTGGCAAATAGACTGAAAAAACCCAAACCATTGACATGCAACCTGTCAAGTCAAAGTCAGTAGGAACACCTGTCGTGAAAACACAGGTCCCTATGAGTGAAACCAAATCCGCACCACAAAGAAAAGATGAAAATAAAGGAATTGAAGCCCCCAACATAGAGAACGACAAGGCCCTAGGAAATTTTAGTCTAGAAAATGAAATAAATAAAATCAAAATCCCTATCCCACTTGTTGAACTAGCTAAAAATCCCGTATACAGAAAACAAATTGCCAAGATGATTAGCTTTTCAGAAGACGAAAGTCAAGCCGATGTCATCAACTTAGAAGATGACAAGCCGAACATAGTTTTCGGTCCGCATTTTGAAGGTGCGAGAGACACTGTGGCCCCCTTTTATATCACGTTAACCTTGTTCGACCACCTACTCCATAATTGTATGCTAGATTATGGAGCATCCCACAATGTGATGCCAAAATCCATTATGGAGAAACTAGGTCTCGAAATCACCAGGCCATATGGAGACTTATATTCATTTGATTCAAGAAAGGTCAAATGCATATGCATGATTAAATACCTGGTGGTAGGTTTGGCACAAATACCAGCAAAAAGAATTCTTATGGACGTAGTGGTTGTCGACATCCCTCCGAAGTATGGTATGTTGCTATCTAGGTCATGGGGTGCCAAGCTTGGAGGATCTCTCCAGCTTGACATGACATACGCTACGATTCCAGTTTTTGGAGGAAAATACACACGTATTTATAGAGAAACTAGGTTGGCATTCATGGTAGGTGATCCACATAACCCAAATAACCACCCTGTATATATTGCTGATCAATATTTAGGAAATTGTATCTTATCTATTGATAATGATTTTGAGGTAGGTATAGACGAAAGTTGTACAAAAGAAAAAGCGGAAAAAGAAAAAAAAAAATGTATATAGCACTGGTGTATGGAAGATGTTTTTTGATGGTGCTTCATATTACCTTGGAGCTAGAGCTGGGGCACTCCTTGTGGCTCCTGATGATCAGTTTGTAATCCCCTTTTCCTATAGGTTACAGTGGAATGTGGACTGCACAAATAACATATGCGAGTATGAAGCCTTATTTTTAGGATTAGAAGTCGCTAGGAGAATGAAAATAAAAAACCTCGAAGTCTTTGGTGACGCTAAGTTAATCATAAAACAGGTAAACCGACAGTACCAGGCCAAACATCCTAGGTTGAGGTCCTATAGGAATTGTGTCTGGGATCTGATCGAGAATTTCTTCTCCTCTGTGAATGTTCATTTCGTTCCAAAGACTAAAAACCAACAGGTTGATTCTTTAGCCAAAGAAGCCTCAACTTTCACACCTCCCGCCACGTTTAAATTAAATTATCACATACAAATGAGGCATCAACCTTCAATACCAAATAACATACAACATTGGCAAGTCTTTGAGGATGATGAACAACTTCACAAATTTTTAGAATCAATAGATGAGTTTGCCAAAACGCATACTGATCAAGAAAATCAAAATGATCCTATTTGGATCATGTAGGAAGAGGAGGATCCTCAAGAGTTCCACGATAAAATCGTGAATCACTGAATGCTCATTCTTAAAAATAACCAGATCCCCAAGGGACTGATTCCCTTGGAAAGATTATTCAATCAAGATGATATCCCTTCAAAATCCACTTTACAGCCTCAACCTGAAGAGGTTGAGGACTGTGACATAGGTACTAAATAAAACTCTCGGTTAGTGAAGTTATCCAAATATCTGTCTAAAAAAACCAAAAATAAATACACAGAGTTGCTTAGAAAGTACAAAGATGTTTTCGCTTGGTCATATGAAGAGCTGAGAACCTATGACACCTCT
The DNA here is from genome assembly GCA_009831015.1 of Picea engelmannii. Classification (NCBI taxonomy): domain Eukaryota; kingdom Viridiplantae; phylum Streptophyta; class Pinopsida; order Pinales; family Pinaceae; genus Picea; species Picea engelmannii. The sequence goes on along the minus strand of ML786458.1, from coordinate 667,022 downwards.
GTGATCGAACACAAGATACCCCTGAATCCTGGTGTCAAACCCTTTAAACAAAAACTCAAACAAATCAATCCTATTTTATTGCTTGTGATCGAAAAGGAAGTCAAAAAGCTTCTGGATTTCTTGAGGGATGACTTATTTAGATTTCTGAAATCGACACATAGTCTAATTTCCCCATTTTTCTTTCTAACCGGGACCAGGTTTGCTACCCAATCAGAGTATCTCAGTGGTACAATTATTTTTTCCATCAGCGAACACGATAAATAAAAAACAACCTTCACCACCCCTTGGGGTGCATTTACGTATGACAAGATGCCTTTTGGTCTAATGAATGTAGGTGCTACTTTTCAACGTGCTATGGATATCGCGTTCATTGGCGAAAGGGACAAATTTGTGGTTATCTATCTCGATGATCTAATCGTTTTTTCTAAATCCGATAAAGATCATCTAATACATCTCAAGCAGACGTTTGAGAAATGCCGCAGGTTTGGTTTGTCTTTAAACCCCAAAAAGTCTCATTTTTCTATGCAAGAAGGTAAACTCTTGGGCCATATTGTGTCTCGAGATGGAATTAGAATTGACCCTAAAAGAGTTGAAGCTATAGACACAATAAATATTCCTAGGAATGTAAAAGAGATTCAGTCATTCTTAGGGAAAATAAATTTTTTGAGAAGATTTATTCCAAACTTTGCTGAAATCATGACATTGATCACAGATATGCTAAAGAAAAACAACGAAGTGAAATGGACAGTAGAAGCTAAAGAATCGTTTGCACGCATCAAGAAAGTTATAAGCGAGTCACCCGTACTAGCAAGCCCTGATTATCTAAAGGATTTTCTTATTTTCTCGTTCACCTCCGAAGACACACTTGCCGCGGTACTCCTCTAGAAGAATGAAGAAGGTTTCAAGCAACCGATAGCCTTTTTTAGTAAAAGTCTTAGAGACACCGAACTTAGATATAATATAATGGGAAAACAAGCATATGCTATGGTGAAGGCATTAAAGACTTTCAGAACCTATGTGTTGCATTCTAAGGTGATTGCGTATGTACCCACTAGCTCCATAAAAGATATTTTCATTCAGTCTGACAGTGATGGCAAAAGAGGACGGTGGCTTGCCAAAATCCAAGAATTTGACTTGGAGATAAAGCCAACGAGACTAGTAAAGGGGAAAGGTTTAGCTAAACTCTTAGCTGAATCAAATTTCAGAGCTCTCGGAATAAATGGCTTAAAGGGAGGAGAAGAGTGTGTGGACATGAATGAACTTGATAAACCAATAGCTGAAATCAGAATCAAAGAGAAAATTGCTTCATCAAATTGGTACAAAGACATAGTGTCCTACTTGTGACCTTTAAGTGCCCAAGTGACTTACCCCCATCTAAAGCTAGAACGTTGAAGCTGCATGGGGTCAAGTACTGCATATCCAAAAGACGATTATATTGGAAAGACTCACTTGGATTCCTATTGGTTTGTTTGGTTGAATCAGAAACAGAGAAGGTCATAAGCCAATTTCATGAAGGTGTGTGTAGAGGACATCACGCCTGGAGGGAAATGGATTATAAGACCCTGAGGGCGGGATATTATTGGCCCAAAATTTTCTCAGACGTCAACGCCAAGGTCTGAGCTTGCAACCCTTGCCAATTGTTCTCAGGCAAACATAAACTCCCAATAATGCCATTGGTTCCGGTCAAAACGAAAGCTCCTTTTCAGCAATGGGGATTAGATTTCATAGGAGAAATCAATCCTCATTCTAGCGCTCAACATAGATGGATCCTGACTGCTACAAATTACTTCATCAAATGGGTGGAAACTATTCCAACTAGAAGGGCTACTGATTCGGTGGTAATAGATTTCTTAGAAGAGAATATTTTGTCTAGATTTGGCTGCCCCTGAAAGATAGTCACAGATAACGCACATGCTTTTAAATCTATGGCCATGGTTAGTTTTTGCCAAAAATATAATATTGTGCTTGGTCATTCCATGACACACTACCCTTAGGGAAATGGTCTGGCCGAGTCTTCAAACAAGAGCCTAATCAATATAATTAAGAAAGTGTTGAGTGAAAACAAAAAATATTGGCATGTGCATTTGAAATACGCTCTGTGGGCAAATCAGATAGGCACAAAAAGTCTATCGGTACTTCCCCTTTCCAAATGGTGTACGGGACCGATGTAGTGTTACCTGTAAATCTAGCGCTTCCTGTAACGAAACTTTGTAAAGATGAGAAGGAAGAACCAAATCATGTCACAAGAAGAATAAACCAGCTGATTGAAGTCCAACAGCACAGGGCCAAAGTGGACGAAAGGATGCAGAAATACCAGGATGACATGAAAGCGCTATTCGATCGTAAGGCCAAAGACAAGGATTTTCTCCCCAGAGATTTGGTTTAAAAATGGGATGCTAGGAAGGAGGACTTGACAAAACATGGTAAATTCGATCACATCTAGTACAGACCATTAAAGGTAACAACTCCTGAAAGAAAAAATTCATTTTTGTTAGAGAATTCAGACAGTAAAATCTTGAACGCCCCTATCAACGGGCGTTATTTAAAACACTATATGGAATAGTTGATTTCCAGAATTCCCACTGTATATACCATTTTGTTTATTCTTTTTATTTCATAATTTTCTTTGGTAAGTCTACTTTCATTCTGTCAATTTAAAAATAAATAAATAAAATAGGTTAATGTTTTTCTAGAAGTAGGGATACAAAATTCTCAATGTATTCTATTCTTTTAAAAGCCCTGATACTCTTCATATTGTTCCCTTACAGGATTCTGGCGGACAGCCCGAAAAGCGAAAGTAGCAAATAAACAGCCTTATAGCGGAAGATAAATTCGGCGAAAATAGGTGATAGATAAGATTTTCCGTTTTTTTCAAAAGAGAACGAAAATGGTAAGGCAAAGGTGTGAATTCCAGAAAAGTCTATTTTTGCAAACAAAAGTTAAAAAAAAAGAAAAAGGGTGCGGTGATTGTCTCGTAAGTGTGATAGGTCACTAAAAGAATGATTTCAAAATCTAGGCCCTAATATTTTGACCTAGAATAAGATAAGACGTAATTAAAATAAACAAAAAGAGAAAAACATCTCTGAGAAAGAGTTCCAAGAGTTGGGTTTAATTCATGACCCCTGTTTTTCGATTTCTAAGTTTTTTCTCCATCGCCCCTTTCTACCCTCGGTTTTTCCTTCTTAAAAGACCAAATATCTTTCTGGGTTTCCCACAGAGGGAGAAGAGATTACGTATTAGCTTTGGAAGCTGAAAAATAGTTCTTAAAAGGTAAACCAGTCCTCATAACTTCACACTCTCCGACTAAACAGGTTATGCTTAGGCTGATCCTGACTTTCCTAGGTTTCTTAACAATTTTCTAAGGGTTTAGGCTTACTCGAAGGAAGACCCCTGGAATTAATCTTCCCCTTTTTTCCCTGCAGACTAAGGTGCTTTGAAAGTTAAAAAGGGTTGGTCCAGGGTAATCAAAGCAAGTTTCTAGACCTATACTGCAAATTTTACACATATACCATCCCTGGTATACTTACTACCACTGATTGCCCCCACTTCGTGTTCAAAAAGTAAAATATAAGATAGATGGTGAAAGGAAATTCATATTTGATTTCCCCCATCTAGTCGAAGAAGACAATGAAATGAAATTCATTTAAATGATTGCCCTCATCTCATCATTTAAATGCATAATTATGATTCGAAGTGGTGAAAGGAAATTCAGTAAAAAGGGACAGATAACTTCACCGGGGTACTAAACAGGCTCGCTAGCAGTGAAGCAATATCTGAGGTATCTGTAAGGCTGTCATACATAATTTTCACTCTACACTAGTTACCAGCCTTTTCGAAACCGGATCTGCATCCCAAGTCCAGACAGGGCTCCCCAATTAAAAACATGAAATTTACTTTGTTTGATGCAAGCTAAAAGCCACAAGATCTGTTGGATTCCCTAGGATTGTTTTTATCATCTTAAAGCAAACTTAAATTTAGTAGCGAGAAGGAGAAGATCAAGAATGGGGCTGCAGTTGAGTTTACAATGTTGAGAGTTTTGAAAAGCTTTTCAGAAGTAAACACGAAATCTCTTTTTCCCTCTATATCCCCTTCCTAAGCAAGTTCTACAGAAAGAATTCATTGACTCCATTTACCCAATAAAGGCACTAAGTCTACCTGTTCTCCTCATCCCACAAGGAGATGAGGTCCCCAATTGGAGCCTATGTTGAAACATATATTAAATTTTTTATCTTCAAAACTAAAACCTTCCTTTTTCGGCTTTCGGTTTTTCACGAAGCATAACCCTCACTATCATTTCCAAAAGGTTGGTACCGAAATATCGACAAGTTTTACTCTTTAAATAATAAAATGGAAAAAACAAAAAGTGTTATAAAAGTCCTGACACACTTTCTGTAAAGTTATTTTTTTTTAAAATCATGAAAATCTTAAACCCTAAAGGAGTTAAGACTAACCTTTAAAAGTTTTTTCGGGGTTCGGGGTTTACTGAGAACATATGTTTTAACACATTTCCAATCGCGGAATCCCGATCCCCGATTTCCTGAAATATGGAAGTACTAATTATTAAATATTACATAATCGTATCACAATTTTGGGATATGGGGTTCAATGATAATATCCCTATTGTCAACACAATCCCCTAAATCCCGACCCATAATCTATGTTTAAACTGAATTAATCCTGTTTTGGAAGTTAGTCCTTAATCCTGATTAATTAATTCACTAATACAAAAATGTAAGGTTTAAGTTAATCATATTGCGATTTCGGAAATCGGGATTCAGCGATGACATACCTCTTGTCAACACGATCCCCGAAATCTCGAAACGCAAAGTCTCGACTCTTAATTTGTGTTTAGTCTAAATTAACTCTGTTTTGGAAGCATGATTAATGACAATCAAACTTTTTAGGTTTGTTCTCATTTTGGTTTCAGATCGAATGAAATTTTCCGAATTTTGAATTCAAAAGCGCCAAAATACAACCACTTTAATAAAGGATAACTGATGATATGTGACACTAATGCGTATCTTAGTAAATATCCACTGCATTCAATGTATTGAATTCTTGCCAGTTGCGTCAGTACCTGCATCGTTAAATGAATTAAACGAGAGTTTAAAGGTCTATGTTTCGCAACATATTCTGTTTCATACTATCAAGCGTAAGACGCATTCAGCCGAGCTCATACAGTCTTTTTTTGTGACAGGTTTTTCATCTAACTTAAAGTCATGGCACCAAAGAAAGCACCGAAGAAGAGTGAAGATACAGAGGAAGGAGATATCATATCCGACACTACACCAAACACTATAGACTCAATTAAATCTTGGACACAAATCTCTGAATTCCTGGAATACGAAATCAAGAATTCTCCTACTGATTCTGAGAATCACTTTCGGGATATAGTAGAATCAAAGCTTCATAAGATTGCAGCGTGCCCTCGGCTTATGGCGTATAATGATATGATTAATTGGGCCTTGGAGAAGGTCGATATCCCAACAAGAAGTATTTTAAACGATCAAGGGGTCGTTGTCGGCTCATTCAGGCCAGAGCATATACAAGTAATGTATAAACTCTCACCAAATCCTAAGTACATTTATAATGTCGAGTTTTTAGCTGAATTTCAAAGGAAGGAGTGTAGTGAGGCAGACCGAACTTATCCCAATTTAATCAGAGAATGGTGGAGATGTCCATCAAAATTTAGGGCTGATAACCATGGGGTTTATGCCATGGCATCTTTGAACGAATACATGGTCTATGTAGCCATTATGCTGTGTAGGCTTTTCGGGAAAAAGAATCCCTGCCATTTTCCTGCAGAATGGGTGCCCTTTTTGGAAGAAGCTTAAGAAGGATACACTTTTAACTGGAGTAAGCTTTTGTCTGATAACCTAGCTCAAGAAGTTTCAAATTACAAAGCTGCAAGATCTAAAGGTCAACCAGTGGCCTTTTACATGTCAACATACATTGTGGACGTAATCTACTATGTGACTCCTTTTCCCTTGACGAATTGGAGTTGGAACATAACCTGCCCCGAACCCATTCACGAGTATCACTTTGTGCTATGGGAAGAAAATGCTAAGAATGCGTTTTATGAAATTTGTCATTTTGTAGTAATCCCATTGCATAAAATTTTTTATGGCTATGAACCCCCTCACATTTCTAAGCCAGTCTCAGAAAATCTCAAAGCAATAGCCGACTGGTTTGTTGATGAAAACTTCTCTTATATTAGGGTTTATGGGTACTCAATTCCCCCTCATGCGCTTCTGAAATTCCTCCTGGACAGACCAGTATTGAGGGAGGTAGCACATCAAATAGTGAAAGGTGGTATTGGAATAGAGCTAAAGGCATCTCAAAAGAAATCCTGGCAAACCTTCCCTATGTGTGTCAGGAAACTTTCATTACTAAACCTAGGCCATTCTAAAGTGGAGGCTGAATCACTAGAAGAAATAAAAATGGTAGATATTGAGCACAGAAAGCATGATCCTTATCAATTAGTAAGCATACATTTGATGCACTATAATATGAAAGCTTATGAGCACGAAAAATATGTTTATGATGATATATTCAAGGAGGTTAAAACTTATAAGGAGGTATTGAATAGGGTACGGGCCTTATCACCCGACTTACAGACTGGTTTCATGTCCTTCCAAAGTCACAGGCGAAGTTGTTTGCCAAAAATTTTGTAGGGTGAATCCATGACCCCTCCTCCAGAGCAAGAAGGGCCTCCCCCAGGTTTTGAAATAAATGTACAGGATAAAGAAAATACAAAAGGAAAAATGAAGGAGATTGAAATACCTTCACAATAAACAGAAGTTCATCAGACAAAAGAATCAGAGGCAGGGAAGGGAAAGGAGCTAGAAACATCCCCATAAATCCTTGAGAATGTTCCCAAAAAAGTAGGAGGAACAACATCGACGGAACTTGGAAGTCCCATTACTTCTTTGACTCCATTGCAGACTACCTATGGAAACCCCCAAGAGGGAGATCTATACATTAGTGATCTTGAGCCTATTTCTAGGGATGAGATTCCTTCATCTGATTATTTTTTCAGTAAAAAAAGAAAGGCTATCCTAAAACAGGAAATGCATCCGAGAGGAGATATGATGATTAAAAAGCACAAAATCATTATAGATGGAAAAAAACTTAAAGAGGGAGAATTCGCTACAGAGATAGTAGGCACAATGGGAGCCTTAGCATCGACAAACTTGTACTTTGTGGGCAATTTAACAACTATGTTGCAGCAGAAAGATCAGATGATGGCTCAGCTACAAATTCAGTTAAAAGAGATTGAAAGAAGTATCAGTAGGGAGATAGACCAAGGTCTATAACGAGCAAGATGCAATGATATTCAAGAGATTAAAAAATTGAAAGCAAGCTTAGATGAAGAAAACCTGAAGATACAAGCCAACCAAGAACAGGCCTTACAACAAGAGGAAATGAATAAAAAATTATAGAACAAGATTAGTTCAATCCAAAATCAAGTGGTAGAGATGGAAGCTTTCCAAGCCCAGGCGTTGGAAATTCATGCAAAAATAGAAAAAGAGCAACATGGATTGATCTCTAAGCTAGAAATTATACAAACTTACTTTCAAGAGACAAGTAGATCCTTGGAGAATATTCTCCTAAAGGAAAGAGAGACAAAAGTGGCCAGAACCACTTTTCAAAAGGCAGTGACTGTTTCAGCAAAAGAGGAAATCAAAAAGACTCATAAGTTATCTGTTTCAGAACAGATCAAAGGGGATATAATACTCAAGGTTTGGGAGGCAAGCCTTGTCGAAAACAAAAAAATAACCAAGGAGGTTAATGATGATTGCCAAGAAATTTTTGATCTTCTAGATAAGGATTCATTAAACATTGGAAGAGACAATTGTCCTGGGTTATTAGGAGAAATTAATATTGGTAAACATCAGTTAAGATTCAAGGAAGATCTGGAAGAAATTCAGATGGAGATCTCACAGATAAAGGTAATTGATATTACACAGATAAATAAGTGGATTGTGAGACCAACTTTAAAGTTACAAGATATTGAGTTTACAGGAAAGATAGTTGAAGACCGTCTACCAGGGCTACAGAAAAAATTCTTCCTATTCCAGGCGAAAGATATTCCAGAGGCTCCAAGAGTGTTGGTGCACCTCCTGGGAAAATGTATTGATTGTCTCAAAAAAGAAGAAGCAACTTCATCAACAAAGAAGTAAAGTATTATTTTGAAGATTTCATCATCTAAATTAATCAAAGAAGATAAAAATAGAAATACAAATGGTTCAGTATTACACATCCATGTAACTGTTAGTCCTCGAGAGTTAGTTAATCACCAACAGAAAAAAGGTTGGGTGACCATGTATAAATATAATTTCAGAAGACTGAGAAAAGGATTTTTGTTTTTTGGGAGTCGATTGTATTAGAAGTTTTCCGATTTATAATAATATAGATGATGCAGAAGAGATTCTGAATTCTGTCACCTTGAAGCTATGTGTTCCTTCACTCTATTTTCAATATCTTTCATTATCTTTTATTCCATGTCTTTCTAATGAATGATCAACTATAGTTTAATTCAAAATTCTACTGTAGTTTGAATTTATTTGATTATCTAATCATTTGTAGTTTTTCCTCTGTGATTGCTATCAACGGTTTCAATACCTGTAGGTCTGTTGGATGGTTATATCTTATAATTCATTAGAAATTTTGTTTTTCTTCTATTCTTCTGTTATGATATGAGATTCTTTCAAGATTAAAGCCTCATATTCTCCAACAGTGTTTCTTTGTGTTTATTTTAATATTCTCAAATTACTTCGAGTACAGGAAATGGCCTTTACTGTTATCATGTTATTATTTTGAGTTCCAAAATTCCTTTTCTATTTCATCCCACAAAACTGAAGCAACAAAATTTCTAAAATTCTTTATAATTTAACAAAATTTTAATCCTCATGACTGTTTCAAGTAATAGACAACCTAACATAGAACTCGACCTATAGGATCAAACTAGCATTGCTTTGAACTTATTTAATACTATCCTGCAAACAACAACTACTCGAGTCGAATTAGAATGTTCATGGGCAGTTATTGAGAGAGAAATCAACATCCAAGAACAATGGGAAGCTAGACAGAGACAGTTGAGAAACCAACTCTGATTTACCCTTCGTAATTGATTCTTACTCCTTAATTCTCTTTATTTTTTGGATGCCTTGATGACATACTTTAGAGCCTTAAAGTATAAACTCAGGAACAACATCACCCATGAAACTGCATGCATTCCTTCAGCATGTGTTCCTTCTATTTGGAAGTTGCTTGTCTTTCCAAAAAGAACTTAGGATAAAACATAATATTCACATGTCTTTTGGAATAATATTTTAATATTATTCCCCAAGGACTTAAGCCCCTAGGCTCAAGAATTATCCCCTCTTCCCACCTTCTAGCCCCTAATCCCTTTCCCACTCTGTGGAAGCTTAGTCCCCCATCACTCATTCATCGTGGTCGGTCTGGACGTGGAAGTGTTTATATTTTATTATTGTTCTACATAAATACAGGTACAAAATCAGGCTCTTGGCCTTCAACACTTAGGCTCTCTGGCCTAACAATCACATAAGCCCACTAGCTTATATAAACTCGGCTCACCAACCTATAAAACATATTTAAAATTCATTTCATAAACAAGATTTACAATAGGGCTTGGCCTTAGAGACATTACAATGCAACTCTTGGATGTGATCCAAGATATGGGTGGCTTTGTCCCGACAGAGGGTCGACATAAGTTCTATGCCGACATCGTAATGAACCGACAATTGGAAGTGGTTGATGAAAACTAAAACCATCTAATTAAACTTCCCATACGTCCCCCCTGGTAGCTCTATGTACCATTTCAATGCAACCCCCGTGAGGGTGCGTTGAAACAATATTAAACGAATAGAATCATCGTTAAGGGAATTGGACGAGCACCAAATATGGAAAGTAGTGACGTGATCACCAGGATCCTCACCAGTCTTGCCCTTGAATTTTGAAATATCCGAGGGAAGCTTGGTGGGGATGGGGGGCCATGTCGGGTCATGATGCACCGGGTCATTCATCAATCTTGATAAGTCTGGAAAATTGAGCGTGGCAAGAAAAGGGAGACGGGGTTGCGAAATTTGGCTCCAAGCTCCTGGGAAAGATTGATGTTGGGGAATCATAGCCCATCCAGGGTTCTGGTATTCACCATGGCCCTGTTTGGGGTTTTAAAACCCCCCTCCAAACTGATTTTTAAGGGGTTGGTTGGGCACCATTCCAGTAGGAATGTTATGATGAGGGTTGTAAATATTTCCCCCAGCCAGAGTAGCTCCAGGTTGGGGGTTTCCCAAAGTATGAAACTGACCTCCTCCAGGTGGAAATCCGGAGGATAGAGGTGGATTTGTCATGCCAAACGTGTTGTTCAGAATCAATGTGGAGGAGGTAGGTGTAAAGGATGGAACATAAGCAACAACTTGTCCACCTGGTTGATTACTCCATCCGGGAGAATTAAGACTAGGATTAGACCCAGGGTGAAAAGGATGTAGGCTTCCAACCATAGGAATCATTTTGGGAAAATGAGCACAACCAAACGAGAGTGTAATATGCGGAGGAGTCATGCCCCCAATTCCAATACTAGAATTCAGATTAGATGCTGGAATGGAGGATGAAAATTGCGATGTCAAATTTGGCATACCGTAAGAGAAAGGGCTAGAGGCCGAAGGGATGGACTGAGTATTGTATCCCGAAGAAATAAAAAGGGACCCAAAAGGGTTCGTTACTATAGGTTGAGTATTTACTACAGGCCAGACATGAGTGATGATGGGGACCTCCGACTCTACAACCGTAGTGGTCGAAGGCGTAGAAGGAGTTCCATTAACTATGGTAGGTATGGGAGTTGAAGGATGCCTAATATCTTTATGACTCGACTCAGTACTCATACTTGTATTATCACAAGTCTCGTAGGTGGAGGTGTGTGTACCACATTTGATAACTTTACGCCTTTTAGAGGGAAAAGACTCAAGATGCAGTGGTAACTTCAAAAAACGATGAGACCTGTGAGGAAGTTGATCTGGCTCCACGATGACTCAAGACTTGAGATATAAAAACAAATCCTAAGGCCAACTAACAATCAAAGAACACACCAAAATTAAAAAAAAAAGGGCCAATATGCACACAAACATGATAAAGTGGCTGAAAGGGTCCTCCCCCCCTAAAGTAGGTATGCCTCACCCAAGAGGGGCCTGAGACTCCCTTCAAAATATTGGAGGTATTAGAATCAGTTATAAGGACCCACGTGGGCTTAACAATGCAGTCGGTCAAATCCCCCCGGAGAGGTAATCCTCCATAAAGGTTGTGTGTTGTCTGACCCTTATTTGACTTAGAGTACCTAAAAAATAACCCTTGTAAGTAACCTATGTGGCTACCTATGTCAAGCAACTAAAGCTACCATGTTATAACCAATGCATAGGCGAACAGTTGTAAGTCAGGTCCACCATATGGGTAGGGTAACAAAGCCCGAAATCTTGAAAGCACTGCCTCTCACAGAGGTAAAGGTAGTAGCAAGACCCACATATAGGAATAGATCCCCATAAATATCTCTGACACTAAGGAGGTATTGGAGGGATATCTCCACAACCAACTTTACGTGACCTCATGCTTAAATCCGGTGTGAGCGGAGCCTCCTAACGTCACCAATTATACAATGGATTTCACCACTCCCTTATTCAAACACATAAGTTGAGTTTAATAGCCTTGGAGAAGTTTACTCACAAAATCCTATTACAAGGCTCTAAATCTTAAGCTAGTTTTTGCACCCTGAAAAATAGAATCGTTTCTAATCAATTTTAAATTTATCAACGTTACTTTTAGTGGATTTGTTTACTCAAAAGATGTGGTCATGAAACTGATGATGTTATGACTCAACAAGTAAAAGAAATGAATATGAATATAATGCAAAGTCCTAACTTCAATTCTCAATAAATGGTAAGCTTTTCAAAAATGAAAATTTCAATTCAACTCTACAATTTCAAATAAGATGCAATCTTTCCATACATGTATCAAGATCAATAATAAGAACCCAAAAGATCAAATGACAACATGCAAACTGTATATATATTTTTTATTTTCAATATAAAGAAATGAAAATGCAAGGACTGAACAACAACTTTATATATAAACCCTACTGTAAGCAAAAAGAGACAAACCAAGCAGGATATCAAGAAGCAAACACCCAGCCCAAGATGCAAGGACAACCAATGAAAAAGATGATGAGAAAGAAAAACCGCCCAAAAATTCAACCAAAGAAAGGTTTCCTATCACTCTACAGGCACTTAAAAGTTATGACAAAGACCCAAGAAGACTCAGCAACCATCAAAACTTACCCAACACACACCAAACTCAACAATCAAGCAAACAAGGATGATGTATGTGACTATTGAGGAGAAAACCACATATGTACACTCCCTATAGAACGACAACTCGCGTATGTACACATTTGTCGAGGGAAAAATCACGTATATGTATTGAAACACTTCCAGGTTAAGGATAGGGCCAAGAAACTCAGATTCCAAATGAAAATAGGTTGTCAAGCAATCAGACGACAATAAAACTCAAGCTAACCGAGAGAAATCAAAGGAGAAAAACACTCCAAACCCCGAAAAGAAGATCCTTCCTCAGTATGGTCACCAATTTCGTTACGAGGAAAATCACTCTATGGCATGGGGTAAACCACAATAGAAAGAATGACTGCATAAATCAACTCTAGTCTTAAGTATGCCATGTAAACAAATATGCTAACAAGAAAAGACAAGAAGACCATCGTTGAGCACTCGACTCAAATCTATACACCTGCAACTTGTCCTCAACAACCAAGATACACAAGCATATGGTGATAATATATATAGTTATCACATACAATATCATAATCCATCAATATTCATACAAATATGCCCATGGAATAGTAATTCAAATATTTGCAAGACATTAATTGGACAAGAAAATAGTATTTCTATTAAAATATGATCAACAGAAGTATATGAATGACAAACTTTCGTGTTGGCACGTCTCGGAACTTAGAAATTAAGTCCCTTCCAGCTGGGCATCCACCAATTCAATCGTCCACCAAAGGAAATCTCATATAAGAGAGACAATGAGGTTCTCTATCAAAGAGGGAAGAGCTTGGGGGTTGAACAATGTGTTCAGACTTAAAAGGACAAAGGGATGCATACTCAATATGAAGTGAATAATTTCTCCAGAGTAACTTTGCTCTCAAATTTGAATTCTTCTCTCTTCTCCACATCTTGGATATGGCCCATTTATAGCCTTCAAATGGAATTGAAGGGTCGATTCAGAAGGTTTCCAGTATATGGAAGGTCAAGGATCATGGGTCTCGTGACGTGACATGGAAACCCGACACCATTTTTTAATTTTGGGCACAAAACCTGATGTACACGAGCTGTAATGGTGCAACCTGCGTATACACATGTTGTATAGATGTTAGGGCATGTATATGTGAAAAAATACAATTTTTATCTCTGGGAATTTCAAAAAGGGATTTCATGTTTGCATAGGGAAATGGAAAAGGCCTTCTAAGCAAGTTGCATGGGGTGAGGAAAATCTTGTTGTAACAGTAGTGCCTAGTTTGTTATAACTTACTTTGGGCCTGCAAATACTAGAGTGATTGGTGATATATGTGGATGATGGTCTCCTTTCCCATCAAATAATGCTTCCACTTTTTGATAGCTTGTACCAGGGCATAGAGCTCCTTATCATAGGTAGGGTATTTGAGGACCGCCCCATGAAATACTTCAGAATGATATCAAATAGGCCTTCCTCCTTGCATCATGAATGCTCCCATGGCATACCCACTCACATCTATCTCCACTTTGAAGGGATTCTGCAAGTTTGGTAGTGCGAGCAATGGTGCTTGAATGATATTTATTTTCAACTCACGAAAAACCTTCTGTTGATTCTTCCCCCACCAGAAACTCTTATTGATCATTGTTATTGTGTCGAGTGGTGAAAGTATTGCTGAAAATAAAGCTATGAACTTCCACAAACAATGTGTTTCCCCAACAAAGCTCCTAACTATGTGAAATTTGTAGGAACTATCCATTTCATGATGGCCTCCATCTTGGTGGGATCTATCTTGAGCTTGCCTCCACTAATCACATACCCCAGATACACCAAAGGTTGTTGGACAAACTTGCATTTATTGAGATTGGATACCAACTGGTGCTTCTTCAGGGTCTCTAAAACCTACATAAGATGTGAGATGTGCTCCTCCTAGGTAGCACTATAAACCAATATATCATCCAAATAGACAATAACAAATGAATCTAGATAAGGACGTAAAACATAATTCATCACTCTCATAAATGTAGTCGGTGCGTTGCATAATTCGAATGGCATAACTAACCACTCATACAAACCTTGCCTTTTCTTGAAGGTATTCTTCCATGCATATTCTTCTTTGACTCGCACCTGGTGATATCATGATTTCAAATCCAGCTTAGTGAAGTACTTGGCATGTTGGAGTTGGTCCAATAGATCATTGATCCTGGGAAAAGGGTATCGATTCTTCAGTGTAATCTCATTCAATGCCTTGTAATCGATACACATTATCCAAGTCCCATCCTTCTTGGACACAATTATGATGGGTGACCCACAAGGTGAGGTACTTGGTCGAATCTCACACTGCTCCAAAAACTTGCAACTTCTTTTTTACTTCATTTGCTTCTAGAAAAGTCTGTCTGTACAACCCAATATTCAATAAGGAGGAGTCTAGTAATAATTAGATTTCATGCTCCACTTTCCTCTTAGGTGGTATCCCTTTAAGCTCATGGAACACTCCTTTGTATATTTGTAGCAACTTATCCAGTCGGTGTTTCTTATCTCTAGTACACCCTTCCATGGATGTCTTTAATTTTAACAACTCTTCACCATACTGATTTTCTCTTAGAAAAAGTAAAACATATTTTTTGCTAGAACTAATCAATTTCTTAGCTTGATTATCACTTACCAGTGAAATTTTTTATTTCTATTTGTGTGCGTTGATGATGAAGTACTTTCCATCCTTGATCAGTCGATACTGGTTGGTTCTTCAAATGAAGATTGCATCCCTCATATACAAGTAAGGGATTCCAAACACTACTCCACATACATCAAGGGGTACTACATCCAATTCCACTTCATCAATAAAGTTAACACTTACAACAAATTTAATCTTACACTATTTTGTTACCTTTATCTCTGCATCCTTGTTTACCCAACCCAATGGATAAGGATTAGGATGATCATGAACCTCCAATCCAAGCTTGCTAACCAGATCCACTTCTATGAGATTAGCCTGTGATCCAAAGCCGAATAGAGCATCTATCTTAGTCTTCTTAACTTGAAACCTGATGTGGAAGATCTTGGTCATCTCCTTCTCTTCCTAGTGGTGAAGGCTACTCAGATTCACCTCCTTCTACATATATGTGTAGATAATATTTTCCTCCACATCTGATCTAATTTCAACCTGATTGCTCGAATATGTGGCTAGAATGTTCTTTTTCTTTCTGTCCTTCTCGTGGTTCTTCAGGTTCAACTATGGATGTAGTTTCCAACATTTTTCCTCGATGTGACCATCAATGTTGCAATGATTGCAATGGTCGCTAGGATATTTAATCTGATGTGTAGTGGTTGTTGTATTCTTATCTTCCCCCCCTTTCCACTTCTTTTCCCCCTCCTTGGAAGATTCCTGGTGCTCTTTCTGCTTCGAACCACATGGTTTTCCTTTCTTTTGGCCTATGTTTTCTAGGTATTGTGCTTGTACACATGCCTCATCCACTGTCCTTGGTTGGAAGAGAATCACCTACTTTCGAAAATGACTATGTAAACCCCCTAGATACTTGAGAAGTACATCTGGGTTCTTGGGAGAGATACCCAACATGATGGCCATCTTTTTGAACTTAGTGGTGTACTCCTGTACACTCTGCCCTTGGCTCTACCTAAAGTAGTGCCACCAGATCCATTGGTCCTCTACATACCCGATAGGGTAGAATTGAGACTTGATGTAATGCCCCATATTTTGGCCTTAGGCAGTTAGAACTTTGATTTTTCTCATCATAGTAATTCATTACTTAGTAACTATTTGGACCCAGTGAAACTGATATAGAAATGTGAGAGGTGTACATATAGACCTATTTATGTGTTGCATAATATTATGTTTATTGTCATATGTTCATGATGTTGATCATAATGTGATTTGGTTAAACATGTCAACATACACTTATTAATTGAACGTTAATATAGATATTGATTATTACATGAAATAGTGATGTATATTTGTGGATATGAGTTATTGGTGAACTAACCTATAGGTTGATGAGCTATGTGATAGTCAAATGACTGTAGTGCTGAGGTAACTTGGATGTCGTAGACATAAAAAAAGATAGCATATGCTATGCGTTTCACTTATTATTTAGTTTATGATTCGAAATATTGCTATGATTTGTGGTAAGTGTGGTTTTGACAGAACACATAGCTTGCCCATAGTGGTTGTTTGATGATGTGACTCTAAAAATAGTAGTAGCACATTATAGCTTGATGTAGGGTGTTGACCCTAGTTCTATGAGGAGGGGTGGAGGTATTTCCCACCATTTATCCTCCAAAACCTAGAGTAGTGGGAGGGTTGTGTGAACTCACGCTTCCCTAGACGTGTGATGGCAACTACTAGTTTCTTGTCAGGGAAGCTTGGTAGAGATGTATGACACTTCCGTTTACGAGTTCTATCTGGAGTTAGTTCAATATAGTTGACGCTCCAGCTTAGTCCAATAGAGGAAATGATAGGATGGAAGATGGAAGTAGGCCAGGAAGGAAGGATGCTTCAATGTTAGTTGATAATATTGATTGGGGCTTAGATGTGCCACTATTGTTTACTCACTTGGTACCTCCCATGTTTAAAACCTTATTCTACTTACCTTTTGATATTTTAAGTGTGATAATCAATTATTGATGAATTATTGTAATTTTATTCATTAAGATTATTAAATGATGCATTTACTTTATTTGTTGTCTTGCATGTCTCGATGTCATAAAAAAGGAACTATGCATTAGAGGCAGTGGTTGTTTATCATTAGTACAGGTATAAGATATGTGTTCACTAGCTACACACACATACCCTGCACACATGCACTAGTAGAATTAATTAATGTGTTAATTATTTAACTAGATTATTAACTATTTAATTGAATGGTTTAATGACTATGTAAATTATATTGCATATAAAAATATCTAGTAGCATTAAATATTTCTCTTGACTTTGATTGATGGTTGGTATGATGAATTAAATGAGTATGGTGGGTTGTCATGTACATTTTGGGGAAAATTGTCAAGTTTTGTTTATAAGCTAGCATGAGAAGAAATACTTTGCATTTTATTTATGGTTATTTTATGTAAGTCATTTATATTTTAGTATATTTTAACTTTTCCCAAAAATCTAGATAAGGGAGGTTGATGGCTAATATTGAGGGTGGTTGAGGATACTTGGGGAAGGGGGGTATGGAAACTTGATAAATAGGAGAAGGAAGTGGTCATGAGGGGGGTTGAGAGGTTGGACAATTCTTGGAAGATATAAATCTTGTGAGTCTTCTTAGAGCATATGTTCTTTGCTGTTCTTGGAGTCACGAGCACAGAGGACCAAGAAACCAAAAGGTTTCTTGGAGCTAGGAATCCAGCTAGGCTCCTAGTTCGCTGGGAGGATTATGTTGTTTCACTATGGGAAAGTGGAAAAATAATGCTTGGAATCATCTTCCTACTACGGGCATAACTACATTGCAAATGGTCATCTTCAATGGACTAGGGAGGAGGTATTTTACTTGGTATATTTTGTTAGTATGTATTTGTTATGTTTATAAAATTTTACATAAAAACAAAAATATTTTTTTATATCAAATATCTCAACGCAAATGTGTATAAATTATCACTTATTAATTCATAGCCTCTCGTGAAAGGCCTTAAATTTGGTATCAAATCTTAGGCTGAAACACTAGTGCCAAAAAGGGCCATCATCTTTATGTGAACTAATCTAAACAAATAGTAAAGTGATTGCTACAACCATGCAAAAAACTTTGGCCAAGCCCTGTCTTAAACCCATGTATCTAATGGCAGCTTTGGTATGGGTGAATAAAGATCAAAATAATAAATGTGTGATTATATGATGATATGCATGTGTAGCTAGCTAGATTAGAAGATGCCAATGAGTGCAAAAGTAGTTAATT
>ML786458.1:633897-645910 GCA_009831015.1 Picea engelmannii | reverse complement strand
CTCTTTCATCCCATGGCATTTTAGGAATTGACCAACGCCCAATTTCACTATGGAGCTCATGAGAATTTGTTCTTATCTTAGCAATGCTTATTTTTTTCTTTACACTTGACAAAACAGATAGATAATTTTGATCTTCTAGATTAGGGTTGATTACATCCTTATAATACCTTAATTTTCTTTTTTCCTCTGACTCTTTATCACACCACATTTTCTCCTTAAATTTTGATTTGACGCTTTTTTTAATAGTATCTTTATTCTGCAAAATGGTGTCTTCCATGATTCCCCAATAGTTTAGCCAAGACCGGACATCTTTATGCCATCCTCACTTGAGTCCATGGTGGTTATGACTTGATTTTGAAGCAATTTTAGGAAGCCTCTTGTCTTCCATGTTGTTTAACTTGTTCTTATACATTATGTATCTAGTCATAGCCATGCTCTCAATGGGGGAGAGGCTTGTTTCTAAGAGGAGGATGGGATAGGGCATATTTCCTTTAATTTTGAGATTATAGGTTATAAAATTCTTTTGCATTTGCTCTATCTTTCTCCAAGATTCACGAGAGATACTACAACCCCAGACTTCACATCCATAAAGAATAACAGGTGTAAAAAGAGTCTCAAAGAGGAGTTTCTTCTTATCCAAACTCTAAAGATCAACTGATTTACAATTGTTTGCAAGCCCATAATAAGCTTTCCATCCCCCAATAATCCTTTTCTCAATGCTATAATTCCAATTGAGCTTATGGTGAATATTAATTCCAAGATATTTGTATGAAGTCACTTCCTCCAAGTTTTTGTTTTCATATATGAAGGTATCATAAGTGGTCTTATTGGATTTAATAATCATGACCTTAGTCTTATCCGTATTAACATGCATACCCATATTGGAGCAAAAATCCTTGAGGATTCTTAGTTGGTTTTCAAGATCATGGGGACTCCTTGCCATAAGAATGATATCATCGGCATAAAGAAGAATATTGATGACCATATCAATGAGAGTAGGGCCAACACAACCTACTTTTTCCAAGCAATATTCTAACTTGTCAATGTATATGCCAAAAAGGGTAGGGGACAAGGGACAACCTTGTTTGACTCTGATAATGCGGTTAATTTATTTGACCAGCACTTAGTGTTTTTAAACTTAAAAATAATGTTCTCATACATCCTTATTACAGTAGCCCTCAACTCAGGAGGAACTTTTATCTCTTCCAACCTATTCCAAAGGTTTTTCCTAGGAACCATGTCAAAAGCTTTTCTAAATTCAACAAAACAACAAAAAATATTGGTTTTAGTATTGCGGAACTCCTCTGCAATGATCTTAAAGGTAACAAGATGGTCCACAGTTGAATGATATCTCCTAAACCCGACCTGGCCTTTAGCTCTTTTACCGTGACTTTCTAGCCAAAGGATAATCTTCTTTCCCAAAATAATTCCATAAAGCTTGGCTAAAATCGGGCTAATCATAATGGTTCTATAATTAGAGGGAATGTTTCTATCCCCATTTTTAAAAATAGGAACAACGAGGCTTTGTGTCTAGGGTTTAGGGAATCCCTGCTTGACTGCTAAATTGAATAGCTTGTGTATGTGAGGGATAAGGATAGGCCCTCCGATTTTAAAAATTTCAACTTGGTAGCCTTCAATGTCCTTAGCTTTCCCATTTGCAAGCCTCTTAACCCTGAACTCTATGTCATCTAAGGAAAAAACTTATTCCTTTGTAGGGACAATAGGAATGGTGTCCATGTCATTAGGGAACTCAGAAAGACTTTTAAGGTAGGAATTCCAATCCCTTAAGGGAATCCTATTATTTTCTTTAGTATTGCGGTTTAGAATTTAGCTCCAGAACTTCTTAGGATCCAACTTATCTGGTTGTGAAAGTTGCTCTTTTCTTTTATTGATATAGTACCTTTTTTCCTTTTAATTAGGGCTTTGTACATATTGATCTTATCGAGTTTTAAGGACTCATTAGAAGCATTCCTAATGGATTTCCTAGCAATTTTACATTCTTTATCATACCAAGGGTTGGTCATTCTATTATTCTTTTTATAGGACACCTCGAAAGAGAACTTGTTAATAGAAGTGGAAAGGGTAGTTTTAAAATTATGATAGAGTTATTCAATGTTGTCTTTATAAGTCAGGATATTTAATTTACTATTTAAATCCTTTAAGAAAATGTCAACTTTACTTTTTTCAAAGCACAAATTCCTTTGATGATCATAATTTTCTTCAATGGCGCTCCTGTGCATGGGAAATATTAGAGTTAGGGTTAAAGGTTTATGATCAGATTCGGGCTCATGGTCATTTAAAAGGTCAAAAGTTTCTATTTGGTTGAAAACAAGGATATTAGATATCATATAATCTACGACACTACTACGTAGCTCATGAATACAAGTCATCTGGTTGGATTTTGGCCACTTCATTACTCCATTGCAAATTATTAGGTCTTGAAAGCTGCAGAGCTTGACCAACTTAGTACCAAACAAATTCTCAATTAGGTCTTGAGAGCTTCTTTTGTAGCTATTAGATAAAACAAGGTCCTCATCTAGCCATAAAGGATTATGGTTGGAATCAGTACTTAAAAGAGTATCTTGTTTAGTTGCAGTCCTAGAATTAAAGTCTCCTAGCAAGAGGATATTACGTTCATTTTTCAAACTATAAATATTTTGTTCTAAATTATTATAGGGACAATTGTTATCTAGATTATTTTTCTTATAAAAAGTAAAATTAATAGGTGCAAAATAACAAATTTCTATATACATCTTCTTAACATTGGAGTTTGAAATTTCTATCCAAATGCACTGATTAAGAGCGTCAATCTTATGAAGTTGAATGTGAGGAGAAATACTCTTTCTAATATAACAAGCTATGCCTCCTATTCCTCTACGGTGTGATTTTTTGTTCCATGCCGACCACAAGACAAATCCTTCTATGTTAGGGACCTTAGACTCCTCATGCTCCCAAGTTTCAACTAGACAAATCATACCAATATCAATCGGGATCCAACTTATCATAGGATCTTTGTACCATGGAAAGCCACGAAAGTTCCAAAAAAGGATCCCGGGTGTCCCAAATTCCTATTTATTATTATCCTTCTGGTCTCTATCCCTAACAATAGCTTTTCGATTTCTAATTATTGCACATTTTCCTTCTTTCCTAGATTCTTTTACCTTTTGAACTTCCTTCCTTAATTCAACTTGGTCTTCGGGAATGAGGTCTTCATTTATAAATATTCCTTACCCTTTTAAGCTCGGAGATTTACTAAGTATGCTATATTTATGGTCATTTCAACTTACTTTGACACAGATCAACCTATCTTTGTGATCAATTATTTTTCCTAGGAGATATGTTTTTTTTTGGTATTAAATATTCTATTTTAGGTTTATTAATTTGGTGTTTTATACATATTTTAAATTTTTTTTTAGTTTTTTTAATATTTTTTGACCATAAAGTTTTTTTTTTACCTTTTTTTTTTCTTATTTTTTAGATATATTTTTAATTTTTTGGTTTTGTTTACCTAGTAAGGTTTTAAAGTTTTTCTTTAATCTTTTTTATATATAAATTTTCTTTGATTTATTTTTTTAATTTCAATTCTTTTGTTTTTCTTAGTGTTTTTTTAGTTTTTAATTTATCAAAAAAAATTATACTCTCTAAACTAGTGAATGGAAATGCCTAAGTAATGAAAATACAATAAATGAAACCTATAAATAAAACCTATTTAGAAGAGAAATTAGATATAGTTATATATAATTTTTAGAAAGTATAATAAATGAAACTATGACTAAACTATAATCCAACCAATGCAAAATGTTATTATTCCAAGTTATGATGTATAATATTATTTTAATTTTATGAATTTAGTTTTAATTTTTTTAAAACCTTTACATGGTCTAGTAATGTACTATTTTTTTTTTGTTTATAAATCTTAATCATACTAATTATTTGAAGAATCCATAATTTAAATGAATCTATGTTCATTTTCAATATATTTAAATTTATAGCATTTTCAATATATTTAAATTTATTGTATATAAATTTAAATATCTTTATGTAATCATGAATGATTATGATGTATTCTTGTTAAGGATTGAATGTCTAATTTTCACACAAGTTTGTAATGATGCACACACTTATATTGTTTATACATTTAAATATCATTTTCTCCTAAGTGGGATTGTTTTTTTTTGATGCATGTTTTACACTCATTATACACCTAAATACCATTTTGTCTGACTCAAAATTGTTTGTTGGTTATGCATGTTTTCCATTGTTTATAAATTCAAACTATGTAATTTGGTTAGTTTATGTTCCTTTCATTTGACTACAAATCAACATTAATTTATCGTAATAAAAGATGATAAAGTTAGCAATAATATCATAATATCATTGGTAGGCCAAAAAAGCTCTCAAAGGTGAACATTTTTTATTTTTGTATACCCTATGCACAACTTACAAACCCTTTTGAGGATCAAAATGACTAATTAAAATAATAACCTTCCTATCTAAATTCCATCAAATATAAAAATTTAATCTTTTAATAAAAAATTATTAATAAGTTGGACATCTAATAATATAATAATATATTATGTGATATAAGTAACTAAAATTATGGAAATATCACATTCTTTTATCTTTAATGATGCATAGTATAAGAAACCATGTTTGGTCATATAAAGTATTTGTTGAAAGAACTTCTTTAAGTATCTTTAAGTATACATAGCATAAGAAACAACCATGTTTAATCATATAAAGTATTTGGTGGAAGAACTTCAAAATCTTTGCCAGTTCCTTCTCATACACCTTATGTCCATAGCATATATTGGAGAGTATAACATATATTGGAGGATATAAACTTAATGTATCAATGTGACTTTTATCAACATATCTTTTAAACTCTAAAAATCATGCAGTTACACGATATTTATTTATTTAATATGTACTTTTTTAGTTCATATTAATGTAATATTTTCATTAGAAATCCATAAAATAATGCTTTTCCTAAAAAAAAATATCTTAATTTTTTCATGTCTTTTTTTTTCATACAAGTTCACACAATATTTTGCTGCGTCAAAATTATATAACAATGAATTATTTGTTCTCTCATACTGTCTACTATAAAATATTTTGATCATGTATAATGTATTTATTGAAAAATAATCATTTTATGAGTATTCTTTGATTTAAAGTATGAGAACGGTTTGCTATAAAACATTTTGGTCATTTATAATGTATTTATTGGGAAATAATCATTTTATGATTATTCTTTGATTTATGATAAGTTTCCATTTGTCTTTAAAATTTTCTTTCTATTATGTTTTCTACCATGTTTTTGGTTTTTATATAAATGGTGCATTAACATGAAACATGTAGCTAATTTATGAACTAATTTGCAAATTAGAATGATTTTATAAAAATATATCATCCTTCCATTCAAGCTTTGGAATGTGTATGTCTCATTACAAATGCATAGTTTTTAAGAAAAATATCCAATTAGTCATTATGCACCAACTAATTCAATATCTTCCCTAAATGTGAAGAGCTTGTGGATATGAAGGATTCGGATATGTCCTCCAAATTTTAATATTTCTTCTCAATAAGTATATATCTTTTAAGAGATTGGATTTATAAGAGTTTTCCTTCATGATTGTTTTAACAATTTTATACTTTTTATCATACTTGAGTTCGATCATTCATTGAATTTTTCTTTTTTACATTAATTCTCTACAAAATGCTTATTTATACAAATTGAGAATATTGTAAAACTATGATAAAAATCTTCAATATTGTTGTTATTTTCATATATATCAAAATTAATACTTTCATATATATTTAGTTTCATGTAATATTATATAATATAATATCTTCATTATTTTAACATAAATCAAAATTCAATCAAATAATATTTTTTTGTTATTTTTCTTTAACTCAAAACTTAATATCATAAAGTAGTAATAATTGTCTATATTTAGTTTCATGTAATATTATATAATATAATATCTTCATTATTTTAACATAAATCAAAATTCAATCAAATAATATTTTTTTTTATTTTTCTTTAACTCAAAACTCAATATCATAAAGTAGTAATAATTGTACTGATCAAATAAATATATGACGAACAAACAAAAATACAATTAATTCATCAACATTCATTACAAATTCAATTAACATATTAATTTTTAATGAAATAAAACCTATCCATCAATAGTCATTTTCTTTTCTGCAAATTATTTTTGACTCATACATCTATGCTTTACCATTGTTAGTAAGTAATCCCATTGTATAGCCTCCTAGATGAAGGACAAGTCTGTTTCAAAAAAATTGGCTGCTCTTACCTGTTGGTTTATATGGCTTGAGAGAAACGAAGTAATATTTGATGAGAAATATCCATCGGTATGAGCAGTGGTGTAAAAGACACTAGGAGCACTCAACACCCGTCCACAAACACAAAAATTGATCACCATAAGAACGTGTCCAATCACACAAATTGAGGGTTATACTACTGCATATTTTGATGGGGCATCCATAACAGGTGGCTTGATTTGTGGAGTTGGGGGAGTCATTAAATTTCCAGAGTTGACTGTTTACAGATGGTACATCAACTGCGGGGAAGGAACAAACACCAAAGCAGAGTTGATGGGTGTATGGGTCACTGTAACACTTGCAAATCTTTGGAATATTCCAAAGTTACAATTAATGGGGGACTCAAAGGTGATTATAGATTGGTTAAATCTCAAAGGTAATTTACATGCTATCGACATCGAAGGATGGAAGTGCAGAACCAAGGATTTGACTACTATATTCCATGAAATTATCTTTCATCATATTTTCAGGGAATTCAACAAGGAAGAAGATCGACTATCAAAACAAGCCCTCCTGGAACCGAAAGGAAGATTAACTTACTTCACTTGGGAAAATGGGACGACAGGTCCACAATCTCATTTAAAGATTTTTTAATTCCACTTTTTATGAGTCGGTTCAGGGTGTTGAATCATGGTTTCAAATTCTTTTGATATATTTTCGAGGAGATGAACTTTTAATGTTTAACATTTTCTATGATATAGTGCTTTTTGTAAAGATCCTTTTTGGATGGTATTTGAGACACATTAGTGTCTAGATGGAGCCTATTTGGATATGTGATAGAATAGTACTCGTTGGATCAGCAGATATCAAGTTTGATAAGAATCCTTGCAAATGTAAGAGAAATTATACACTAATATAATTTTGAGCGAATTTTATATTGGAAAAAAAAAGTAATCCCTACATAGAAGAAACACTCTTTTTCTTTTCTGCAAACTACTTTTATCTCATGCATTTATGCTCTGCCATTGTTATTAAGTATTCATACATAGAAAAACACTCTTCATGTTTTTATATATCACTTGTCTTGATTCATTATTACAAACTGTAAAATGAAAAGTATTACTACCATCAACTTATTCTCTCTTTACTGCTTTCCAATTTTGTATATGTTATTCACAATACATGAAGATACAAAACAAATGGTTAACAAATTAACCTTATCCTCGTTAAAAACAAATGTTTTTTAATTTTAATTTTATATTAGTTCTTTCCACTTATTAATAAATTAATTAATAAATTATATTTATATTGATATTTAATTATTAATCGTGTTCTAAAAATATTTATTTTTTATATTCACTTATATTTAAAAGCATTGATTTAATCAATTATCTTAAATTAAATATAAACTTGTTTTCTAATTTATTTGTAAGAATCCTAAATGAAAATTTTCATTATTTTACTTTAACTCAAAACTCAATATCATAAAATAATAATTGTATTGATCACAAGCACAAATAAAATATATTCATCAACATTCATTACAAATTTAAATACTATATTAATTTTTCAATAAGTTAAACTCAATCACTAAATATTTAAAATTTAAGTGTTTTATAAACAGTAAATAAATAATAATGACAAGCCAAAAAAACGTATACATCAACATTCTCTTTTCACTTGAAAAATTGCACATTATATTATATATATATAAAGACATTGTACAAAGGACACAACTAACATGTCTGGAAACTATCAACCCTACATGCCAGTTCTAATAACCCTTGAAGAAAAGTGGAGGGGTCGGAGAAAGCTCTTCCATGCCCAACATCAGGAAAAAACACCTATTGCCAATATATAAGACAGGTCTATCCGAACAACATTAAAAATATCCAAAAAACCAAGCTAGAAATATAACTATAGAGAACATAGACAACAATAAAACATCAATACAGAGATAGGTACAAAGGTGGACCTTCGTGACCATCTACCATCTGAGTGTATTTTAGTCTTCTTTCTTGTAAATCTAGCACATGCTTGGAGAGCTCATCTGCCTCCCTGTCAAAGTCTCTATATGTGTGCAAGTAGTTTAGAGTCATGAACTTCAGAATAAATGTCGGGATCCGATTTTTCCAAAAGTTCAATTCCAGTACCTAAATGTCTCTTTTTCCATTCGTCTAGTCTATTACTACTAATGAGTCACCCACAACCTGGAGATCAAAAATATGTAAGCGGAAGGCCAAAGAGAGCAAAGCCCACACTCCTAAAAGTTTTTCTCTAGTGTTAGTGCATGGACCACAGTGCAACATCCACCTGAACTTTGTTTGTTTGTTTACCTGGATCACACCCCCCACTTCGCTAATCTTCCCATTCCTTTGATCTGCCCCATCAAACCATCCTATTGATCTATCCAAAATTAGCTTTGGAGGCATTTTTTATTTTGTTGTAAATTGTGGTTTCTTCTTATTACTCCCTAACCTGTCCATTATTCTATAACTTACAGATTCTACAGAGGGTTGTCTATTCTCGAACACCACTGAATTTATTTCCAACCAAATATGCCATGAGATGATGGACGACAACATATGCCAGTGAGGGTGCTTGTGACACCATTCCTTGAAGAAGGTTTGCAGGTTCCATCCAGTGCAACCCACATTTATCTTTAGAGCTCTCAGCATCTCTGTCCAAACTTGTTGGGTGAAATTACATTCAATCATCAAGTGTTGAGTCAAATTTGAGTTTTGTTTGCAAAGGCCACAAATGCTCAGACCTTGATGCCCTCTTCTTTGCAGATTCTCCCATGTAAGAATTATATTTTCCATCAACAACCAAGTGTATAGTTTGAGTTTGTTAGGAAATTCCCATTTCCATAATGAATTGTGCGACCAAGAAGTGCTTTAAGTCTAGATCTTCCTCGCTATAGCATCGTAAGAATTTTTTGCTGAAATGATTCCTAAGGTAGTGTTCCCTGTCCAGAATAACTCATCTGGAGTATCTGTAAGGAAAATTCCTTCATGATTCACAGCTCTACAAAATTCCTCCCATTCTTCTGCCTCCAATCCAACCAATCCAAACTCCCCCACCACTTTCCACTGACTGATAAGTGTTCTTTCCCTGTCCGAGTCTATGACATGAAAAAGGAAATGGTATCCGATCGCCCTTAAGGATCAGATGAGCTCGCTTGATAATATGGATATAATTCCCAACCCTAGGATCAAATCTTCTTCTATACGAATGGACATTCCAGATCCAAGTTTCAAAGCAATCCAGTGTGCCACCACTTGAAAAGATTTGAGGAGGCACCTCCATGTACTTGAGATATTTGTAGTGCTCATCAAAGGTCTTCTGAGCCATGACACCATCGAGGGGGAGTGAAAATATTTATCCGTGATTACCCTAAGACAAATGCCATCCCGCATTAAACATCGCCAGATGGTGTTTGCATCCTATACATCAACAGTCAAATAGATGACAATCACAAACAAAAATAAAACCTATCCATCAATGTTCATTACAAATTTAATTAATATATTAATTTTTCAATGAATTAAAACTCAATCATTAAAAATTAAACGTTGGTTCTTTTTGGGTGATATTATCCGTTTAAATTTGACTAAAATCAAGTGAGTTTGACTAAAATCAAGTGAGAAATTGTTGCATCTATAGATTTGAGTGATGAAGTCTGCATAATCTTAGTGCCCCAAGGGTTTTTCAGAAGGTTGAATCCATTTATGCATTCAAAAATGTGATTTAAACAACAAGAAATTGTGAGTTCACCCAAATTTATATCGCCAAATTCTGGTGAAAAACACCAAATCATATAATGTTTAAACAACACTAATTTATTTTGTACCCTTTTTAATTTAGAGAATCTCAAGTACAACTACATAATCTACATATTTTCCTGAGTGTAATACTAAATTAGCATTAATTTATCTTCTGTGGATGTAATTTATCACAATCGCTTAATAGTCTGTCAAGAGTCTATGAAGAGTTTCAGGCCAATCAAGAGTTCCATAAATTATTTTCATCCAGATTAGTTTTAGTTTTCTATCATCCTTAGAATTCACTCACGTAGATTATTAATATGTCAACATAAAAATGATGAATATTTGCAAAACTTCAACACGAGCACACTAGAAAGAACAAATGTCCCTCTAGATTAAACAACTTGCCAAATGAATCAATGATAACATGGATTTTTGGCAATGGAACTCTGTAAATGGGTTCATTTTATTAATTGAGGGTAGGATCGTTGACATACTAATATAAGAACAAGAAGGAAGAAATTGTTTATTACTTGAGGGTAGCACTGATATAAGAATAGGAAGGAAGAAATTGTTTATTACTTGAGGGTAACATCGTTTACAAACTAATATAAGAACATGAATGAAGAAATTAAAATAGAAGCATAAGTCTCCACATGATATCCTCCTAAAATGATAAAATGATAGAGACAAGCTTAAATCTAATCTATAAGAATCAATAACATAATCTGTCTTGCTCCATTTCCCTAATGCAAATATACCAATTAAAATAGAGTACACTAATCTGATTTAGAAACAAACTATATGAATTTGGGAGGCCATCAAATCCTTTTGAGAACCACCACTTTGGGTGGCCATAATAATGCTTTTAAGACCTGATGCCCTAGGTCCCACAGTATTCATCCATACTCACAGAGCTCCATTCTGACCGCACCAGTACTTAAGATTTCAGATTAGGGCCCTCCTAGGACCCAACGATGAACCCAATTGAATGAATAATGTCCACATATGGACAATAGGAGCTTTCATAGAACCCAAACTCCATTTATCCATAATGGGTCCAATTCCACTGGACCCATAATAAAACACATGGGATTCATCCAATCACACAGAGCATTATTCTGATAACACTAGTACTTAAGCTTTGAGATCAGGGCCCTCCTAGGACCCAACTATGAACCCAAATGACTGGATAATGTGCCCAGATGAAGATCAAGATCTTTCATAGAACCCAAACTCCATTTATTTAGCCATTATGGGCTCAATTCCACTGGACGCATTTGAGGAATCGAGCCCTTTTGTCACCCCAATAGATAAAACTATGGATTACTTCTGGAAGCATAGGGTTATGTACCAACAATATTTTCTTTTATCCTACACCAATCTATTATACCCAAGAAGAAAATAATCATTTTCTGACCATCAGAGAGCTTCTGCATAAAATTGAATGAAAAATAATATGGTAAAAGACATCTCATCTATGATTTTTTTGTTAGCATATTTGCAAGCGGAATTTAAATAAATTAATACCTGAATCCATTTAATAATCGAACCCTCTGCTCCTCTTGCTGCGAGCTTACTTGCTCAGAACGGAAATCGAGTGCACAGAACCCTCTGCTGAAACCCTCTGCAGAAACTGGAAATCGATTTCTCTCTCATAACCTGCTGCCAAACGCACCTTCAGATCAATTTTGATGGGTATTCTTGAAGGTTCTTTTATAGGCAGAGAGAGGACCGGTTTTCCCAAGACGATTATTCTCCACCTGTCCATCAGGGTAGGAGATTCGACCATTCTGTTACTAAGACGGCAGTTTTCGTAACTGTTTCATATGGGTCATTTAAACACTAATTTATGAAATTAGTCTTACATTCTCCCACTTGAAACATATGATAACTTAATGTTAGAGTTTAACAGAGTAGACATTAGGTGCGCCATAAGTCATATTCGTCTT